>LR990286.1:28656709-28902381 GCA_905147355.2 Apotomis turbidana | reverse complement strand
GACGGCTCTATCGGTGAGGTAGTCCTCAACCGTCTTCCGCAGGTACTCAGGCACAGCGTGGCGCCTCAGTGCCGCCGTGATGCAGGCCCAGGGCAGGGAGTTGAACGCGTTGGCGATGTCTAGAGACACCGCCAGTACCACCTCTCCCTGGGACACTGCTCCATCCACCAGGGCCCTCACGCGCGCAATAGCGTCGATCGTGGACCTGCCCCGGCGGAATCCAAACTGGTGGTCACTGAGGTCCGGACCCACCCCCTCCAGATGCCGGTTGAGACGAGCGGCCACCACCCGCTCAAACAATTTGCTGGCCTCGTCCAGCAGAACTATCGGCCTGTAGGCCGAAGGCGAGTCTGCCGGTCGCCCGTCTTTACGCAAAAGGACGAGTTTACCTGATTTCCACTGTTGTGGAAACTGTCCCTGCGTCAGGCATGCGCTAAACAGCGAGCACAAGCGCGGCTTCAGCGGGCCCAGGGCCAGAACCCAGGCACGTCCGGGAACTCCGTCGGGACCGGGGGCAGTGTTCTTGGCTCGAAGCCGAAGCACCGCCGCACCCAGTTCACCCTCCGTTACCTCCGGTGCATCACTCGTATCCGTATCACTCCCCCTAGGGGGTTCCATGCGTGGAGGTACGTGCTCCTCTCTCGCCGGGAACAGGCCATCGACCACCTGTTCAAGGAGTTGTGGCTGGAGACTTTGCGTGAGCGGGGGTGCCCAGGGGCGAAGCTTGCGCCTCACCATCCTGTACGGCCTCCCCCACGGGTCGCGGTTGAGAGTCTCCAACATCTCCTGGTGCGCTAGGTCTTTCGCTCTGCCAATTGCTCCGCGCAGCATCCGACGCGCCTCCGAGTATGCGGCATATAGGCGCTCCTCTGCTGGCGCGTCCCGCACTCTCCGCCTCCGGCTGCGAGTGTACTCACGCCTCGCAGCAACGCAAGACTCGCGTAGCTCCGCGAGTTCCTCAGACCACCAGTACACTCTGCGCCTAGGGGGGACCGAGCTGACACGCGGCATGGCGGCGTCGCACACCTCCACCATGGCACTCCCGATCCTCTCCGTCTCCGCGTTTACGTCAAACGGGCCGTCGGACTCTGGCAGCCAGGCCTGCACCAAGGCTGCCTCCACCAACAGGTCCCGATCCAAACGCTTTACTGCCCATCGAGGGCCATCTCCTCGCAAGGGTCGATTTGGGCCACTCGAGTCCGCTGGAAGAGTGGAGGCCTCGAACCGAATATAACGGTGGTCCGATAATGTTTCCACTCTATCCAGCACCTCCCAGCCTAGAACACAGCGCGCCAGGGCGGCGTTGGCGAACGTGACGTCCACAATGGAGCCACCCTGTTGCCGCACGCATGTGTTGGTCGACCCTTGGTTGAGGACAACCAGTCCGGAAGCGACCGCCCACTCCTCCAGCTCTGCCCCGCAGGCGTCTGTAGCCGGACATCCCCACGCGGTGCTCTTGGCGTTGAGATCTCCGGCCACGAGTACCATCCCTGGGCGACTCCTGCCGATCATGGTTGCGATCTCCACCAAAAACTGCTCGAATTCAGCAAGAGATCGATTCGGCGAGAAATACGCTCCAACCACCATTATATCGCCCACCCATGCAGCGACAAATCCATGGCCCCTTTGCACTATTTGCGGCGGCGGTGAACCAGCAGAGGAACTGGTGATAATGGCCGCTAGGCCGTCAAGGTCCCCGATCCAGTTGTCCCTGGGAGGGACGGAATAGGGCTCGGCGACAATGGCCACTCCAATCAACCACTCCGCCAGGCTTTGAGTTAGCAGGTCTTGAGCTGCGGCGCAGTGGTTGATATTCGCCTGGAGAAAGCGAGTGGCCATTATCCTTCGACCATCTCCTCCACCACCTCGCTGTGAGCCTCAGGTACTGTCGAGGCGGGCTGCGAACGCTGCGAGGAGGCCCGGGGGCCATCGCCAGCATTCCTGGTTCTTCTCGGGCGTGGTGCAGAGCACTTTTTGGAGCCCAGCACGTGATCAGCCGGTTTTCCGGCAGTTTGGCACAGCACGCAATGAGGCGCAGCTGTGCATTGTGCCGACTTGTGACCGGGCTGGCCGCAACGGTAGCACAGGTCACCGCGGTTCGTCTGCGACTGGCATCGTGCCATGACATGGCCGGTCTCCAGGCATCGGAAGCACCTCAATTTCCTGGGCTCAAGTAGTTTTACCTGAGCCGAGGACCACCCTACCAAGAAACGGCCGCCGTCGGCCACCTTTTTCGCTGCCATAACTGGGCAACGCACCCATATTGTGCCGAGGCCGGTACGATCCGGACGGATTTCGCCGGTTTTGACCTGGTCCTCGGTGCAGCTGCCAGCGCGAACCACGGCAGCAACCACCTCCGCGGGAGTTACAGAGTCATCCAGGTTGGACAAACGCAGTTCCGCGCATGTTGTCGGCCTGGAAACCCGAACCCCTTCTCCCAGCTTTTCACCCAGCTCCTTCGCCAGTTTGTCGGCTTTTTCGCCACTGGTGGCTCCCGGCAGCTCCAGGACCCGCGCACCAGTGGCTGCACGCCGGAAACGAAGATTTGCGATACCAAGGTCGGCAAGGTTCACCTTTTCCTTGGCCTCGGCGAGCACTTTGGCGTAGGTCGCTCCTTTCGCTTCCGCCTCAGGTAGTAATGTCAGCACCACCGCTGCTGACCGTGGAGGGCGGAGTTTCTGACTGCTTGTTTGCGGACGCGCCTTAGGCTGCGGCTGTAACTGTACAGCAGGATGTGCAGCAGCCCTGCCCTTCGCCCTTGACCTAACAACTGTGCTCCACTGCTGGCTCACATTTGGAGGCTTTGGCGGCAGTGGTTGGGGCTCCCTGGTTACCGTCGCTGCGGTGCTTGCAGCAAACTTGGAGCTCGCTTTCTTCCTCTTTTTCTTGTCCCCCTTGCTGGAGCTACCCTTGCCTCCTGTCTGGGCACCAGTGATTACAAGAGGCGTCTGTTTAGTAGGTGGAACTACTACCGGAGGTTTTGCGGGCAGCGGTGCGGTTTGCTTCCCGGCTGCTCTTCTCTTCTTGTCGGCCGCTAGTTGCGGCCGCAAGTTCTTGGCGGGCAGTAGCCGACCTTCCACCTCCAGAGCTTCGAACCGTGCGTTCATCATGGCAACGAGTGTTGCCCGGTCCGAAGGCGGGTCCGCAGGCCCAGGCGCAGGCGCAGGTGCAGGCGCAGGCGCAGGTGCCGGCGCAGGCGCAGGCGCAGGCAGAAGGGGCGAAATCTGCTGACCTTGGGAGAGCGCCCTCGGCGCGGCTCTTACTTCCGCCTCAAGGCGGGCCAGTTTCTCCCTAATGTCAGCGAGTTCCGTCTGCAGTCGTGCGTTGCACGCTTCTAGGTGCTTGACCTCATCGGAAGACGTGCGCTTCTCCAGGACGCCGAAGGCATCCTTTATGGCGTTACAAGCATCCTTCAGCTTCCGCTGGTGACCGCCTTTAAGGTTGCCAGACGTTTTTTGAACCATTTCGATAATGGCCACACTGTCCATTGCTTGTTTACGGAGCACAGCCGCAGGTACTGCCTCCATTTCCTCTCCTGAAATGTCTGGAAGTCGAGACGTTACACCGTCTGACAAGGAGTGACGGGTTTCGATCGTCATCCTATTTACCGCCTCCTCCGCCCGTAACTTCAGCGTCTCACGCAGCTCGGCGTTGTACTGCGCCTGGGCGGCTGTTCTTTTCATGAACTCCGCTTTGGTTCGCGGTTTCGCTCGCCTCGTTTCTAACCGCTCCGGTCTCTCATCCTCGCTGCCCGATCCCTCCATCGAGAGCTTCCTTCTCTTGCTGCCGGAGTGCCAGAGGCGCCCCAGCGGCGATGATGAGCGCGACCGCACACTTAGTAGACTGTCGTTGTCTTCCGACATCGCGCTGCTCGTCGGTGTTGGCGCTCGGGACCTTTGCGCCTCGTCGCACCGGGTGAGAAGCACCCGCATGTCTGGGAGCGATCCCTGACTCCTTAGTCCGGTCCGCCTCCCTCCCTTCTCCATAGCTTCGGTGCACTCTAGCACCTCCACCATCTGCTCATGTTGCAAATCGGTATCCTTGATAACGTCGCCTGGGTTGTCGTTTTGGCTCTGAGAAGAGCCGTTTGCGTTTTGGCCCTGAAAAGGGCCTTTTGGATTTGAAGACGCCATATACTAATCCCACGAGTAGGGGAGAACTAAAGCTCCACTTGGGCAGAGATCCCCAATACCCAAGTGGCCCTATATACACTGCGAGGGCGGGTGGTATCGCAGGTTTGGTCTCTAATGACTGGTAAGCACTCCAGCCGCTCCGAAGAGCATCCTGACGCGGAGAACCCTCACGCCAGGAGTTGTGGATTTTTATAGGGGTTGTCTCCCCGCGGACCCGGCCAGTGAAGGCAAGGCCACCAGTCCGCAATGAAATACCCGTACCCCATGGCTGGGGATCGTTGGGACAACATTGCGGTTTCCGGCTCGGCCGACGGCAATTGCACTCTGCAATCTGCGCCACTAGCTCCGACACCGAGGCCAGAAGCACCCGTCGGCCTATATGGTTTTTTAAAGAGGTTTTCGTCCTCGTAGTCCCCGTCAAAAGACGGCAACCCTCGCGCCGACCCCACGGGCCGGGTTACGAGTTGGCCGGCAACTGACCTGAGCCAGCCGCCGCCCTCTCCTCCGCCACGGGTAATTTTTTAATGAGGTTTTCTTCCTCGCGGCTCATCTCCTACGCCTTCTGCTAGTCAGAAGGACGTGAAGAGAGCTCCTCGCCCATTGCGCAACTGGGCGCACTTCTCCTGTGCCGCTCTTTGTCTGGCTCCTCCCCCCTCGCCTTTCCGGTATGGGTAGCCCTGTCCGGTATAGCCTCGGGGATCACAGGAGCACGCAAGCCCCCCCACCACGGCAAGGTGGCAGCACGTCGGGGGGGAACCTAACCTAACCTTTTTTTTTTTTTTTTTGAGGGGAAAATGCGTTACGCATACCACCAGGGTGCGGGGACGGACCCCGGTGGTTATGTGGGACTCCCATGTTGGCTAATGAGGCCTATGGTGTACCCACTAAAAACCTAACCTAACCTAACCTAACCTAACCTAACCTAACCTAACCTAACCTAACCCATTAAGTTCGGTTTTAACCTAACCTACTTTACTGGCAGCAGTTCGGTTCTGTTGTGATCACAGTTCTAACCTAACCTAACCCATTAAGTTCGGTTTTAACCTAACCTACTTTACTGGCAGCAGTTCGGTTCTGTTGTGATCACAGTTCTAACCTAACCTAACCCATTAAGTTCGGTTTTAACCTAACCTACTTTACTGGCAGCAGTTCGGTTCTGTTGTGGTCACAGTTCTAACCTAACCTAACCAAATCATTAAGTTCGGTTTTAACCTAACCTACTTTACTGGCAGCAGTTCGGTTCTTTTGTGATCACAGTTCTAACTTAACCTAACCCATTAAGTTCGGATTTAGACTAACCTACTTTACTGGCAGCAGTTCGGTTCTGTTGTGGTCACAGTTCTAAGCTAACCTAACCCATTTTACTGGTATCAGTTTAGTTAATAATCGCCTAATCTAACCTAAAACCTAAACTATCCTAGCACTCGTCTGTTCCGTAAACTATGTCTTTATGCCATAATAAATTCGGCGATATCAATGTTCCGCCATTAAAAATTATGTGAAATAAAAGTCAGTGATACTAGTGTTCTGCCATTTAAAATTATGCTAAATTAGCATACTTCATAATTGTCAGTTGACAATTATGATACGAGTACATATATGATTATGTTAAAGAATCATTCGGCTAAAAATGTTTCGGTGATATCTGCTATGCGAAATGTATTTCGGAGAATCGATATTATGCAAGATAAAGGGAACCCCCTGGTCCATGTTCAGGTCAAACGCCAATATGAATGTTTAACAAAAAGTACAGTCAGCAAAAGTTTTTAGTATAATTTAAAAAATATATTTAATAAATAACTTGGAAGGAAGCAAGCATGCATGCAAACAGGCAGGCAGGCAAGCGAGAAGAATTTTGACGCTCCGCTCTCTTCGCTCGCTCCGCTATTTTTGGTCATAATACAAACCTAACCTAACCTACAGTTTTCGGTCTTTGAACCATTTTGACTGTACTTCAGCTCAGAATCTAATATGAATTAATAAAAATAATAATATGTATGATCAAATATATGACTAAAATACTTTTGACAAAAAGACATAATGAATACAAATTATAATATAATTAAATATTACTACTTATTATAATTCGGCAAAAAGGCAAAATGAATACAAATAATAATATGATTAAATATTATTTCTTATTATATTTCAGCAAAAAAGCGAATATGAATGCAAATAATAGTATGATTAAAAATATAACTAATATAGGTATTTTTGACAAAAAAGTAATATGAATACCAATAATAGAATGATAAAAAATATGACTAGTATACTTTCGGGAAAAAGATAATGTACATTCAAATAATAGTACATTAAAATATATGACACAAAATATTTCTGAACAATGAGTGATATGACTTCAGATATTATGGATATGTACTTTGTGACTTTTAATACGTATAATGTTTGACATTATTGGACATTATTGTTAGATTCAACAAGCAGTATGCTTAACAATTTTTCTGAACATTGACAATTATGAGCATAAATAATATGGAGAACATTTTCTGACTATCGATAATCGACACAATAAAATTATAGGAATCAAAGGGATCCCTAATCTCGTTTTTCAGTATCTTCGTTAATAAGCATCTCCTGTTTATCATAGAGCTTAAATAAAATATTTTTCATGAACATTATACTTTCAGAACCTATTACACTGTGATGGGTTATTCCTAATTTAGAGAAAGCTATTGCGTTTTCGAGCATAGTTACATAGTCAAGAATGTTTTATAAGTTACTTTTTATCAAGTTGCATAAACAATTGATTTTTATATAGTCAGACAGTCTGTAATTGGTCATATTTACATCAGTTAAAATTTCGTTTATTGTTACTTGAATCTTGTTTTCGTTGGAAACTATTGTAGATAAAGTGATATTGAATGATTCGAGAATTTGTTTGTTGATGCTTATGCCAGAATTTAATTTATTTCCAATTATATCCTGGTTTTTCTGTAAAATTTGTATGGCTTGATTATAATGACGCGCATCATCGTGATCCAAATTACCGGTAATACTTTTTATGATGGAACCCAAACCGTTGATGAGGCCCCGTTTCTGTTTCGGGTGAGCTTTATATAAGCCATTAAATTTACCGTATATTGTTTTGCGGTCATTGAGGAAAATCTGATTGGTCATTACTGAGGTATCTTTAAAATAAAGAGGGTCCGCGGATTTAAGATAATCTAAGTAAGTTCCTATATAACTTTCTATATTACTAATGCTATCCTTAATGCTACTTAATTCATAGTAATGTAAAAAAACGTGTTCAGTCATCTGAACCTTAGCGGTGCCCAGTTTGAACGGCAATATACCAGGGTTGTTATCCAGCTCCGTGAGGGTCACCTGGCGGCCTTGAGTTACTTCTATCAGGAGAATCCTGGAACAAGGGTCTTTGTTGTTTTAACGGCATTCTTAAGGTTCTTTTGTGATGACTGATATTCCTATCATCTATTATTTTTAAATCTAAGTTTTTCTTAACTCTACGACCTAAATAACGTGGCTTCGTCTTTTGACGTGAAGCTAGAGGGTTTTTAACGTATACGGCTCGATTCTGTTCATATTGTGGAGGATCAGATCTATTCTTGTTAGCAATTGACATGGATTTTTCCTGGTTTTCCAATAAGGTTTTATTAAGGTTTGCATATAGTTCTTTCGTAATATCTTTATGCCTATTTATATAATGTTGTAGATAAACGCCTTCTGCATCTATATCAAATAGGTCGTGGTCGTTAAAATGTCCGTTTATGATTTCAATCGGCTTCTTTTTGGTCGCGGAATGAATGCTGTTATTATAACCGATAATTGCGTAGACCATTAACTCGTTAATAGAGAGATCGGTTTGTCTTTTGCTTATTATTCGGATATGTTCCAAAATGGTCGAATGAAACCTTTCAATAACTCCGTTCGACTCTGGGTTATTGACGCTAATTAAGTGAAGTTTGATTTTATGTAGTTTGGCGAGTTCTTTTATTAGTTGGTTTTTAAATTCCGTTCCTTGATCTGCAGTGATACAGAGAGGTGGGCCGTGATGAGACATATAAATTGATAAAGCGTTTAACACACTCAGTCCGGTACAAGATTGTAGGGGGTATGCTTGGGCATATTTAGAGAAAAGGTCAATGATAGTAAGAAACTTTTGATTGTTTACTGTGAATGTATCTATGTGAAGTATTTCGAATGGTTTAGTGAGTAACGGAACGATTTGATATGATTGTTTATTTGGGTGTCTCTCATATTTGCTTGTTTGACATGTATCGCAATTGTTGATGTATTCGGTGACACTATTTTTTATATTTGGCCAGTAGTATTGTAGTTTTACTCTTTGTTCGGTTTCCAGGATTCCTCGGTGGTTAGTAGGACCATCATGAATGTTTTTAATAATTTCGAATTGTTTTTCGCGATCTGTTACGTTTTGTACGTGGGTCTTGCAAAAGGTTAAATTATATGCCGAATTTTTGAAAATATTTTGTAATATGGTAACAGCTGGAATGAATTCATTTGGTGCGAGTATGCCGTATTTGGTTTGTGGTTTTATGAATTCCTTAAACAGGTGAATGATATCATTTTGGATGTTATTTTTGTTTATTTGAGCTAACGTTCTATGTTTCTTAGGGAAAATTTTAATTAATTTTGGTTTTGCTGGAGAATGGTAGACAAAATTCAAGAACAGCTGGTTGTCGAACGTATTTATTGGTTTTTCTGTGATAGGGATTTCTAGCACGGGATTTTCAATTTGAGAATGTACGGTACTTTTTGGTTGAGGTGGTGTTGGTTTATCTCTGTTCTGGGATACTAACTTAGCCAAAGGTAAATCATCTTCGTCAGATGTATCACTTTCAGGGAGACATGTTCGACGTGCCAAGACCGCTAAAGGTACGTTGTCCTCGTCATCGCTATCGTTTCCTGAAGTCTCAGAGCAGTTCACCACCATGGACAACGGCAAGTCGTCTGCATCTTCATCGGGATTGTGAGTCGGGTCAGTCTCGTTATTTTGTAGTTCGATCCGTGATAGGGCGTCTGCATTCGAATTAAGTTTTCCTTTTACATATTTGATGGTGTAGTCATAATTCTTCGAGGCGTAAACGCCATTTTGTTTATCGGCTATTTGGTTCCTTTATATTCATAAGATATTGGAGGGGTTTATGGTCCGTGATAATATTAAATTTTCTACCATATAGGTACGAAAGTATTTTGTCGCCCAGACGATGGCTAACAATTCCTTTTCTATGGTGCTATATTTTGTTTCGCTGTCATTAAGCGTTCGTGAAGCATATGCAATAGGGAGATCAGATCCTATTGGGCCCTGTGAAAGTATAGCGCCTACGGCATAATTTGAACTATCAGTACGTAAGTTAAATTCCTTTTCGAAGTCGGGATATTGTAGAATGGGGTCGTTCGAAAGCAAATTTGACAATGTCTGAAGCAATTTATGTAATCGGGTGTAAGGTCGATTTTTGCACCTTTTTTTAAACATGACGTCAATGGCTTTGTCAGTTTTGCAAATTGTGGGATGAATTTCCGATAATAGCCAAGCAGTCCTAAGAAGGATTTTATCTCTTTAGTTGTTTTCGGAATGGGGAATTGCTGGACTGCTTTGATTTTATTCGGGTCAGGTTTAATTCCGTTTTTAGTTACAATATGTCCTAAGAAGGGGGTTTCGCGTTTCATGAACTCTGATTTATTTAACTGTATCTTGAAATTGGACTCACGGATTCTTTGAAATACAACTTCTAAATTTTGAATGTGTTCCTGGAGAGACGTGCTGTAGACAATGATATCATCCATATATACCATAATATTCTTAAGGCCGCGTAACACGTTATCCATAACGCGTTGAAATGTCGACGGTGCGTTTTTCAGCCCAAATGGCATGCGAAGGTAAGCATATTGGCCGCGGTATCCTTCATTTGCCGTGTCTACACTGAACGCTGTTTTATCTATGTCGTCGGGGTGCATTTCAATTTGGTGGAAGCCCGAAGCGAGATCTAAGGTTGTAAAATATTGACATCGGCCCAATTTGTCTAAAATGTCGTTGATGTTAGGAATTGGGTATTTGTCCGCGATTGTTTTCTCATTTTTCTAGTTTTCGATAATAGACCACTAACCTCCATTTGGGTTGCCCTGTGGCATCTTGTTTTTTTGGGACAATCCAAATAGGGGATGACCACGGACTACTAGATGGTTGTATTATATTTTGTTCCAGCATTAATTTAATCTGTCTATCCACTTCCTCCTTGTGTATTTGGGGATACCTATAAGAACGCGTATAAATAGGGATCTCGTCTGTTGTGTTTATGCGGTGTTTGATTTGATTTGTAAACGTAAGTGGTGTATTTTCTGAGTAGAAAACATCACTATAAGCTTCACATAATTTGAAAAGATTACACTTTTCTTCTAAGTTAAGGTGGTCCGTTCTAAGAAATGCTAACGCGTTATCATTCTTCTCACAAGTTATCTCTAAGTTATAAACTTCGTAGTTATTATTTAGTCTCTGCGCCTTAAGGGGCGACGATAAGCTAATGATGATGTCATTTTTAGTGGGATTTGTTATTTGCAGGTGGGCATAGCCTGACTCGGCTCGAGTTACAGTCTCGGGAATATAACAATTGTTGACATAGGTGCGTGGGATGTAGATATCTCCATGGCGGATGTCGACGGGAACTTTTACACTCTTTGTTAAGTTCGACCTTATTAATGCTTCAAATAGAGATTTCGTTCCGGACGTTAAAATTTGTATTGGTATTTGAGCGTTTGGTGTTATAAGTAGTTTATTTTGCAGGTCAACTTTTGCTTGCAATTTCTCTAACATCTCATAACCAATTAATCCATCAAATACATTGTGGAACTTATAAACGTAGTATTTAGACAGTGTTTCGTCTTTGAATTCTGGGAACAAAGGTATTTCCACAGCATAGTTATTAACAGAGGTACAGTTCAGATTTGTTATGGTAAACGGTTCGAACAATAATGGGTGATCGTTGTAATGTTTTTCAATAACTTCTGGGGACAAGAAGGATTGGTTAGCGCCGGTATCGATCAGTAGTTTAAGGGGTGGTTCTTTTATTTCGATATAGGGTAGCTGTCTTTTTAAATGAGCATTAATTTCCATAGTCATGTTTTGTTGGTCGTATTGGAATCCTGGCAAAAATCCTGATCGATTTCCCCTTCTGCATAAGGCATGTCGCAATTATCGTAGTACTGCTGGTTAGTTAAATAGTCTGTGTACATATTGTTGCACTCATATTCTTTGTTATCGGTATAATGCCCGCCCACGGCGGCTTCCGCGCCGGCGTTATCGTGTTCTAACTCAGCGTAAGTCGGCGTGCCTGGAACTGAGTTCGGTTGGTACATACTTTGGCAAGTATGATTATTTATGGGCATGTATGGTCTTAGGGATACCTGGGCTGATCTATATGAAATTCCGCTCATAGGTTTTGGTTTATTATTAGACTGGGGTACAGGAAATGATTTCGACGGATTGTACGGGTATTGCGGTCTAAATTGAGGTCTGTTCCACTGGTTATTTCCGTAAGGATTAGGGTAAAATGGTCTGTAAGTGTTTTGGTATGGTGAAAAGTTTTGTCTCTGAGGATACAGTGGTTTATTTAAATTAGCAAAAGGCACTGGTCTTGGTGGTAAGTTGTGAGGAGCAAATTTATTAAGATCTAACGGTTTTTGGAAATTGTTTTGGGGCGTTTGTGCCTTTTGGAGGTAATGTATATTTTCTTCCTCTTTAATAAATTGCAAAGCTGTCGGCATGTCTGAAGGACGCATGGCCCTAATGGTCACGCCCAAAGGATCTTTGAGCCCGCACAAGAAGGCTTTCAGGGTTTGATTTGTGAAAAACTCTCGCTTGCAAGTTTTTTTGTCTTCATCTTGTTCGTGTAAACTAACATAATTAATTATGGTACTAAGCAAATGCATGCAGCGGTTATAATACTCTTGGGGTGTCTCATTTCCTTGACGCATATTTATAAGGTCTCTATTAAGACAATTTTCGTCACGTTGGTCTGCAAATTTTTTTAATAATACACGTTTCATCTCGTCCCAGGACGTAACACCGTTTATGGTAACGACCTCATCAGCTTTTCCTTTTAATTTATTAAAGATACTATGGAGCAATATCTGATTATTAAATTGTTCGGGATGTGCGACATCGAAATATTGAGTCAAAACGGTTTCACACGTAATTATAAACCTGTTCAACTGATTCGGATTTCCATCGTATTCAGGTATAACATTGAGAGCTGATTTCATACTATTCATGTTATCTTGCGCGATATTTACGTTATCCTGCGCCATTATAAACAATCACTTTAAAACACAACGCTTATAGAATTTCTCAAATTTATCTTTTATTAACTTATTATTAATTATAATGTACAAAACAAACGCGATTTAATTTTTAAAACACAGAAATGCAGATATTATGGATTTCTAGTTCGCTTGTAATGTACAAAAATATAGAAAAAATATGGAAAGGACTCACAGGATGGCTACGGCAGGCAGCATTTTCGCCTCCGGAAGTGCGGTGACCAGGCTTTTAAGTAGAAAAGCACTAGCTATCCTTTTTCGACTGCGCCACTTATAAGTTTTGGTGTAAAAGTTTATAGTTCTTTGAATAAAATCACTTATTTCAAGGTTACACAATATATTGACTAAAATTACAAGGTGATTCCCGACAATTAAAGGGAGCGAGCGCGACCGATGCTAGAGTCTAACTGTCGTCTTAATCCTATCGTTCACTTCACTAGGGCTCTACGCCCACACAAGCACATAACATGCTTGAACTGAAGTATTGTATGAGAAGACAATTCTTGGCAGTGCTGACGACCAGACCAGTCCTTCTGATCTTCTTGTATACATTTTGACATAGCTGTTGTCAACGTCTTGAAGAATCTTTCTATTAAGCCATTCGCCTGTGGATGGTATGCCGTCGTATGTAGAAGTCGACCACCAAATTCTTCTACTGTATTTTGCACCAGTTTTGAAGTGAAGACTGTACCTCGATCTGTGATGAAGGTGCAGAATTGTTCTCAACAAGAAACTGTGTGATAACCTCTGCTGTGACTCTAGGTACCGCTTTACAAATGGCAAATTTGCTCATGTATTCTATAGCCCCAATGACATATCTATGTCCGTCCTTTGATTTGCAGAATGGGCCAAGCACATCCATTGCTACTCGATGACCAAAGTTTTGAATCTTCACATTTCCCCTCGTCCACCCCGAGACGGCGGGAAATGTGAAGGTTGCATGGTTAGCTTTATAAAATTGTAACGCTGGTCCCGATAAATACGCTGCGATCGCCGCTTGTGATTGTGCTGGTTCATATTTTTTCACTTGGGCCAATATTTTGAATTGAAAAATAAAATCGTCGACGTCAGATAAGCCATTAAAAGTGTTTGTTTCCATTTTCGTATGAAATCCAAACAAATCAAATGCACAAACAGATTAAAATCGCACGAAATGAAACATGATAATGGGTGATATATTAATTATAAATGAAATTTCAGCTTCACCCGTTTGTCGACCTGCTCCGTCACTTCTTTGTATATACTATACCGATTGCAATTCGCAATTGCAAAATGTGCACTTATTCTTCGCTGCGCTTCGTACGCGATATCTTCTTGCAATTCGTAATTGCAAAATGTGCACTTAGCCTTCGCTGCGCTTCGTGCGGCGTGTAGACGGTGCGCTGTGGACAATGATTATTTGGGAGCGAGGGAACTTTTCAAAGATCGCGCGACTCTAGATATAGGTATAGGTTATAGGTTAGTCGTTGATCGGGTCGCAACCTTCCCTATAATATGGTTGAGGGAGGCGATGGCTGAGATATGCGTCATGCTCGTGAACGGGTGCCGTTTGTGGGGTCCGGTCTGTTCATACTAGCAAGGGCCAAATTAGTTGTGTAGTAACTGCTTTCCAGTGTTTAATGAACTGACGTGAGAGACTTCATCATATACTCGATTGAAGTTATTTTTTACTTAGAGACTTAGAGACTGTATACATCTCTAATAAACTTAGTGTACTGTACAATGACGCTCAGAGACCATATACATCTCTAAGAAATTTAGTTTAATTATTTATTTATTTATTTTTTCTTTTGTATAGTTAGTTTCTTATTCAGTCCTTAACTTTTCTAAGGATTTAAATTAATTTATATTGTTTTGCATGTTGTGACGCCTAGAGACCATGTACATCTCTAAGAAATCTAAATTAAGTACTTAATTATTTTGTTGCATCAGTTATTGATTTTGACCCCTTGAGACCTTATACATCTCAACGGAATTGAATTATTTCATTAATTAATCATACCAATTTATATTGCGTGTCGTGACGCCTAGAGACCTTCTACATCTCTGAAAAAAATGACTTTATTTTATATATTTTTTAGTGTAAACATTGATTTGGAGAAACTTCTACATCTCCTCTAACATATATGTTTCAATTACCTACCTAGTTAAAATATAATTGTATTAGTTTTTAAGTATAATTTACGAAAAACTGTTGAGTCTTTCGGCTTTCTTCTCAACAGCGGTCTCCTCTTGCGAAATGCCGGTAGACTCACAATCTGACTTGTAAAAGTGCCCTTGTAGCCTACTTACTGAATAAATTATTTCATTTCATTTCAGCACTCTCCACCATGTGTACGACTACGGGGGTGCAGTCAGATGGGGCTTATTAAAAGAGCAGAGAGAGGTCTAAGATGTTTATTGCCCGGAGGCCAGTTTATAACTAACTATATATTTTATTTTTATGACGGATGTCACTCGTCGATTCAAATACATAAAACTGACTTTATTTTTATGTCGGTGGCCAACATAACCGATAGTGAAGCACAACCTTCACAGTACGAACCATAATTATATTTCTCATGGCAGTAAGAACTATTATAAATCTAGTTCATGAGTTTTATGTAAACTACTTTACTTTGTTCCTGATCCAGGAAGATCTGATGATCTTGAGTCCATTTGTTCCACCCAAGATAATCAGCATTCGGGGCACTATTCTCTTATTTTGGATATCATCATCATCATACATGGGCTGACATCCACCGACGTCAGCCCGTCGCAAGGTACCGAACGACGAGTAGACCGGAGGACTGACTTAAGAGCGAATTCTATCACTTCACGCCAATCCTCCTTTGGGGTGCCTGTTTGGCACCCGCTGGCATTCAAACACGACTCTCGTGTATGCGTGCACGACTTATTGATTGCTACAAGGAGTTAAGCAACTCCATAACATACCTATGCCAACCCCGCAGAAGTTAAACAACTCCCCAGGCATTACAGGCATTTCCGCCATACCCGCAGAAGTCAAGGGCTGTTACAGGCTTTAATCTGCCATCCCTGCAGGAATCAAACGATTCCCCAGGCATTACAGGTTGTTGGCGCATGTGCGATCCATCATAGTAATCAAAATACCAGGTTCAACAACCCTACGCATGCGCCGCCAGCTAATCATGGGGGCGGCATTCATCCGCCGCCCCGTTCCTCCTGCAGGCCGGAACAAGGGTCTACTCAAGGAGAAATAGTCAAGCCCGGACATCACCAAATGTGCATGTCCTTCACGATGCATATCATCATAAATTACAATTAATATCATAAAGTTATAATCATCAATACACTGGCATATAATTACATAAGGAAATCAAAGTTATGTTCATAATGGTCTCTGTGATATTATATTCAGACCAATATAAGAATCATGAGATTCCTATGATATGCTGAAAAGTCTGTCCAGCGATTCTTTAAAGTACCTTCACGTTGCTATATAAATAGGAAGAATATAAATAAATCAAGGTTGTAAAGGCTTAGGCTAAAAGTAAAACACTTAGCTTTCGCAGATCTCTCCGGCTGTTGCACAGTTGGATTTCTCGCACTGAGTCTAAGCACTTAATTAATCACAAATTACTTTAAAAACACAAGAAACCTTGTGAAAGAAAATTTGAGCAAGTAACAACTTGATCCTTACCATAGACAGTTTGTAGTTTTTAGGTGCGTTCCGAAACACGCAAATATCGCGACATTTCGCGACATGTTGGTCGAATGAGCCCACCGATAGAAGTAGATGGAGCAGTGATCATGACATGCTCACGATTAGCTAAATACGAATAATGTTTGTATTTTAGTACAACTAGTGTTGATCTCAAATGTTTAAGTTTATAAGTTCAATAAGGTACTTATCTCTAATATTAAAGTTTTAGTGCTATAGGGTATTGATTTCGAATGGTTAAATCTAAATATAATTAACCGCTTATCTCAAATGTTTAAGTTTAAGTACAATTAGCGGGTGTGTACTGTGTACTGATGGATAGCAACATTTCGTATAATTTCAATATTTATATAACGTGTTATTTGATATAGCAACAATAACTAGGTATAGTTTCATTGGGGATAGTTTCGATTGGTATGAAATACGCTTGATGTAACGTTTATATTCGCAAGATAACCTAACGTTCCCCCTCGCTTCGCTCGTCTTCGTACCTTACTATGACTCTATCACAGGTTAACTATTTTGTTTGAGCGATTTGATTGTGTATTGAGCCTGTAAACGTATTATATCATCATTATGCCTGGGACATTGTGCGATTTGAGATTGTATGGATTATTGTCATTGTATTATTCGTTTGCCGTACCACTTGATCGTTATATTGACCAACATTATATCAAAGGTTGTTATGCCAACCGTTACGCACCCACAATTAGCTACTGATTTCAAGTGTTTGAGTTTCAAATGTTAAATTAAATAATTGTTTGTTGATTATGATCTCAATTTCAGTATCTATACATTCTATTAGTTTAAATGTAATGTGGATTAAATATTAATACATAAGACATACCCGAATCCGAATGGCCGAACCGGAATAGGGTCATTCCGATTATCAGGAAGGCCGACTGTTAGCAACTTTAACTTTTATCATTAATGTTAATGTTATTTGAAAATAATGTAAAAGTAGTTTATGTCGTTAATATTAAGTTGAAAATGTATGGAGAAACTAGTAAAAGTGCTGGCAACACTAAGGAACGAACGATATATTTGGGGTATGAAAAGAACTGTCAGTGTGTGTTGTGTGTGAGGTTAGAAAGGAAAAATAATTATGAATATTGTTGAGAAGTATGGATTACAGTCGGTATACGCAAATCAACAGGTATTTCATTATATAGATGATGATGATGATAACAGTATGGAGAGAGCACGTGGTTAGAGTATATGTGGGCAGATAACTGTTTGTGGACGACTGCTTCTAAGACTTTAGACAAGAAAGGGAGAATATGAGGAGCTCTATCCGGCGTTGGCTGCTATTGATTGGACTGATCTCCTGGTTGCTACTGAAGTTGACAGTGCTACTGAGATCCTTTATGAGAAACTGTACTCCTGTATTGGCCAATTCGTTCCTTTAAGAAACCGTTGTAGAGTCGATTCCAAATACGTTTATCCGAAATGGTACACAGCCGAAATAATTAGTAATATCAAATTAAAATATTTTCATTTGAAAAGGTTTAAACAAGAGCGAAAAGATTACAATAAACAAATGTTTAAGTATTACAGAACACATGTTAAAAGTTTAATTAGTAAAGCTTATAAACAGTACATACAAACAGTGCAAAGCAGTATTATCACTTGCCCGGTAAAGTTTTGGCAATATATAAAAGATAAAAAAAGTGAAAGGCAGCACCGAGATAAATCTTTTATTTTCGAGGGCCGTAGTGTGAGCGGGCAAGATGCGGCGGATGCCTTCGCTAAGTATTTTAGCTCAGTGTTCCAGCAGGACAGGCCGCGCTTGGATCCTGAAGCTGCGGAGCGCGTGGCCCACTCCTCTGGTGACTCTCGATCGGTCTCGATCCCTTCCATAAATGAGGTTGACTTTAGAGCAGCTATACGAAAACTCAAACCGCGGTCCTCTGGAGGGCCTGATGGTGTCCCGGTATTTTTGGCAAGAGATTGTGCTTCCGTTTTGGTGACTCCCTTGTTGTACGTCTTTCATCTCTCGCTCAAAGAATCCATCTATCCTAGTCGTTGGAAAAAATCTAGAGTGACGCCAGTTCCTAAGGGAGGATCAAATGTGGACGTCACTTCTTATAGACCCATTGCAGTTCTATCTGTTTTTGGTAAAATATTTGAGATGACCCTTAATCGACACATAAGTCAACAGGTATCTGAGCGTTTGCACCCCAGCCAGCACGGTTTCCGTAAAGCCCGATCTACTACCACAAATCTAATTGCCCTCGCTGATTACGTCTGCAAAGAAATGGATACTGGGCGCCAGGTCGACGCTGCGTATTTTGACTTTCGGAAAGCATTCGACCTAGTCGACAACGAAATCTTGCTGGGGAAGCTCGCATTACTGGGCTTCACGCCAAAGCTATTAAGTTTCTTTGCCAGTTACTTGAGTGATCGACAGAAATACGTCAGAGTAGGTGGCTTCGAGTCAAATGATTACAGCACGCTGTCTGGGGTGAGTCAGGGCAGCACTCTGGGGCCTACATTGTTTCTCTTGATGATAAATGATTTTCCTGATGCAATTCGCTCGGCTGAGTGTTTGCTTTTTGCAGACGACCTAAAGTTGTTGCTTGGCGTCAGTAGTGTGGCTGACAGCGCTGCGTTGCATAGCGATATCAATGCTGCAGCTCAGTGGAGTGATGCAAATCGTCTGCCTTTTAATGCAGCAAAATGCAAAGTCATAACTTTCTCACGTAAGCGCTCACCACTTTTAGCCGATTACTGCCTGGGACATGCTAGTTTGGAAAGGACTGACGAAATCCGTGACTTAGATTTAGTTTTAGATAATAAATTAGATTTCCATAAACACACGTCACAAATATTTGTAAACAGGCTAGCAAAGCTTTGGGTTTTGTCATGAGGGCATAGAAACAGTTCCATGTCGGAGTTTCTGTGGTTTTGTACAATGCCTATATCCGTAGTAGGTTGGAGTATGGCGCTGTTATTTGGGATCCCTACGAGGATAAATATTCTGTGTTGGTGGAAAGAGTACAGCGTAAATTCGCCCGTTGGTTGTACTTCAAGGCCTATGGGTATTACCCATACTTGTACCCTTCATTGTTTGTCACCGGGATGGTGGGGCTAGACACGCTACGGATGAGGAGGAAATTGTTATTGTTAGTCCACTACCTGTCTATTGTCCATCACAGAGTGGACAGCCCGACTGCGCTGGAAAAGATAGGTTTGGTGGTTGCGACGAGGGTCCCCCAAGATTTAGATTGCGTGGCGGTGGCGCCACGCCGCCGGCCAGGCCTGCTGCAGCGTGTGTCCGCTCGCACGTGCCACGCTCGATACGCTCCTACCGCGCGCGCAATATCATTGTTATACCTGTTGCTCACTCAGCACGACGATGCTGATATATTTGCTGATCGCTTTGCTCAATTGTGCTGTATTGCTAAGCAGTTCCTAGATAATGTGAATTAATTGTGATGTATAAATTTTTTCTCAAAAATTGCATTTAATGTTGCCTTACCATCGCTAGATAGACTACAGTAAGTGGAACATACCGAAGACTTTTTAGAAGTGTCCAGTAAACAGCGAGATTTTAAATTTGGAATCAATATTTGTCCAGTAAGTAAGTATGTAATTCCTATTACGTATCAAGATATTTGAATATCGAAACCCGATTTACATCGTCACCGACCTATAAAAAAACTAAGGATGTGAAGGCGATGAGGTCGTATATAAATGTAAAAACCGGCCAAGAGCATGTCGGGCCACGCTCAGTGTAGGGTTCCGTAGTTGCTCATCCTTCACAATAAACTGCTGTTTTAAGCCCGAGGTTTAAGTTAAGACAGATTTTAAGCTCTATAAAAAGGTCGTAAACGCCCTAGAAACTGTAATCACTTATTACCTTCTGGAAGTCAACTTACGACCTTTTAAAGAAAAAATATGAAATTTGGCGATAACTCAAAAACGGCTTGACCGATTTTGTTCAATATAGTTTTCATTGAAAGTACTTATAAGGCCGCATTAACATGAATTTTTCCATATTTTTTTGACTTGTGGTTCAAAAGTTAGAGGGGGGGGGGACACAATTTTTTTTATTTTCGGAGCGAATATTTACAAAACTACTGACTTTATCAAAAAGTAATGTTTGAAAACCCCTATTATTTTCAAGAGACCTATTCAACGACACCCCACACACTAGGGTTGAAACGAAAAAAAAAAATCACCCCCACTTTAGGTGTTCGAGAGGTACCCGAAAAAAATTTTTTTTTTTAGTTTTTATTTTACCGTTTTGTCGGCGTGATACATACACATACTCATACCAAATTTCAGCTTTCTAGTACTAATGATCACGGAGCTAAGCCGCGGACGGACGGACAGACGGACAGACGGACAGACGGACAGACGGACATGGCGAAACTATAAGGGTTCCTAGTTGACTACGGAACCCTAAAAAGGATGCATTCCACAAATTGTTTTAATTATAAGTACAGTGCGACCAGCGTTGCCAGATGGTTACATTTGTTACATTTTTCGTAACTTTTAACCCTCTCTCGTAACATGTAAGTAACTTTTGATTTCTGGGGAATTCTCGTAACTTTTCAGTAGGTTTTGTTAAAAATACTAAAGTGGGAACATTAATTTCGATTCTGAATCCAAATAACATGTACTATCGGGCAAAAATATAACATGTGTACCACTGAAAAAAACTTAATGAAAATTTCGTACCGATAAAATAAGTACCATTAATGTAATAATCCAGTATATATTCGGAATCAGCTTACGAAGCCCTTTCATTAGATACGCAATAATCAATTTGTAAATCCGTAAATATGTATTTATATAGCAAAAAGAAGCAAACAAATTTTTGTAGAGGTTGGAAAGTAAACAACGGATGGATGAGTAAGTTCGAGGGCAAAGATGAGGTCCTAGGTAATACTAGTCCAACTATTGCACTTTCGGCCAAGACACTATAATATTTAATAGTATGTATATGATGCTTTTAACAACTAATAAAATAAATATTTACACAATATCGCAAGATTAACATTATGTTTCTCCCGTCAGTTTTAATTTTTTAAATATTTTTTTTAAATCATCACCAAGTTTGTCTAACGAGTCGTGTCCCTTGAAAGACGCGATAAATTCAAAAAACCTAACAATCAATATCAACAGTCAACACAAATATAATACAATTCCTTCATTAAGTTTTTAAAATAAAATTTTTAATTTATCTAATGCTTATATTCGGTGCACTATCAGTGCAGATACCAGTAAGAATTTTGAATTGGCTGCTTTTAAGCCTTACTCGCTCGAACTCGCTAATACAAAGATAAAAGCTTAAAGAAAAATTGAAAAAGGAGCTACCTGGCTGCTTTTATCAAGCTACACGAGTCGCTCAACAGACTGTATTAGCGAGTACCTAAACATATTAAAACTGAGGCGTTTTCCTTGATTTTTTTCAAGTCTGATTTTTAATTAGCCGGAATAAACTGATGCAATTTTTTATGAGCGCAATTTAATTAAGTTTAATTTGGTTTCAACATAATATCACTTTTTATCCATAAAAGTCAATCTAATATCAGCAATTAAAGCCTGACCAGAAATATATGAGGATGCGCCATATTGCGGAATTTCACTGGAAGTAATTTCTTACACTGGCAATGATTTTATGATGGTTTGTCAACAATGTCAATGTCATTCGAGGTGGTTTCTTTAAAAGACTAGTATTTAAAATTATCTAAAGAAAATGCCGAAATCCATTCACAGTCGTGAACGTAAGATTATAAATAAAGTGTACACGTGTTTTTTACACGAAAAACAGTCAGGAAAAGAGTGCATTCCATTAAATGATATTACGAGGTTAACATAGTGGAACTGACAGGTATTTAAAGTAATGTCATTATAGTGGGTTGCGATTGGTTGCAAAATTGTTGCCACATAAATCTTGTAAATAGCGCCCTTTTGACAATCCTCATATATTTCTGGTCAGGCTTTACGTGTTTTCTCATTCATTGTTTTAAATTATAATTTCTGAATAACGAAAATATAAATTACGACATCTGTCAAATCACTTAGGCTATTTAAAAATTCAGAAACTGGATGAGGGCGGTGCAAGATCGATCGTTCTGGAGCTTTGGGGAGGCCTTTGTCCAGCAGTGGACGTCTATCGGCTGATATGATGATGATGAATTAAAAATTCAACTTTAGATATAAAACTGTTGGCGGATATTATGCGTTTTGTAAAAAAAATACACCTAAAATTATGCATTCTCATTGGTCAATTTACTTTGACATTTGTTGGTCCATTAGATGGTCGTTTATAACTCGTCAACAAGATTATTGTCATATGGACAGTTTTCAACACTATACACAGCTTCACGTCACACCGCGTACCGGAAGACGTAGCATGGAAAGCATTGGATGAGGGCGGCGCACGCACGACCGATCGTTGTGGAGAAATTTGGGGATGCTTTTGTCCAGCAGTGGACGCATATTGGCTGATATGATGATGATGACATTGATGACACATTTTTGGGTAGTGACGATTATATTTTTTGATATTACAAACTTATTTACAGTAAATATTATATACTTTCATAGTTTGTACCTTTGGAACCCTCGGTACGCAAATCCGACTCGCTCTTGACCGGTTTTTTATTAATATTAAAATGTAGCTTTCGCAGCAAAAATGTAACTTTTTGAGGAATGAAACGTAACTTAGGCCACAATGGCTCTGGCAACACTGAGTGCGACAGCAAATTGTAGAAATTAAAAAGTGGCGTCCCTTTTTCATAGATTAAAAAGAAAGAGACGACATTGCAGTATACACTTGCAATTTACACTAAGAGCAAATGTAAAATAAAAAGAGGTTAGCACTATTGGCAGTATAAACGTAAATCAAGATGCATATTTAAAAAAAAAAAGTAGCGACAAGGTTTAGTGCGGAAGTTTGTATGCAGCGTTTAGTTCATAATTGTGCTGTGTAAAATGACAATGATATTTTGGAATTCCTTCCTTTTTTGTGTCGTTTAGAAAAAACCTCGGAGTTAAAATTGAAGGTAAGCTTTATGATATGAAAATTAGTTAGAAAATACAACAATGTATAACAATAATTAAATTTTATCTTTAAGACTTAGATTTGTAAGACAGTGCAAATAATTAAACGCAGTATTTATAAAAAAAGAAATTAAGGCGGGATTTAAATTAAAAGACAAAAATTTCAAATTTGTTTGTGTGTATTACAATAATTCAGCAAAAATGAGTTCAGACGAGTCTGATTCCGAATAGACGGCATTCTTAAAAGCGGAGGCAGAGTTAGCTAAAATAATTTACTTCCGACTAAATCCAAGGAGATATAAAAAAATACAAGAGATTCATTAAATAGAAGGAAGAAAATCAAGTTAATAATTGGTCAGATAATGTGTGATAAGGTCAGAATATTTCAACAATCTTTCTGAGACAATCGGATGGCTACAAAGGAAAGAAATCACAAATATTCAGCAGCAAAATATAGAAAAGTTCTTAAATCAAGCTCTAGATGATAACCATTTTGGCGATGAAGGTAAATAAATGCTGCCACTATTTGATAACGATATAACTATATCTTTTATCCAAGTTTTTTTTTTTTTTTTTTTTATTAGCCTATATTGGTGTCCCACTGCAGGGCAAAGGCCTCTCCTCTCGATTTCCACAACTCCCTGTTCGATGCTATTTCTGGCCAATCATTTAGGAACGCGTCCAGATCGTCCCACCATCTCCGTCTTGGCCTGCCACGTCGTCGCCGCCCATCATGCGGCACCCACTGCGTTATTTGATTAGCCCATCTGTCTGGGTGCATGCGGCATACGTGGCCTGCCCAGTCCCACTTCAGCCTGGCGGTTTTTTCTCCAACATCAGCAATTACGTGTTTTGGAGCGCAACGTAGTGTTCCGGACTCGATCCGTCCTTTTAACACCTAATATGCTGCGCTCCATAGCCCTTTGGCAAACCTTCAGTTTGGACTTCTGACCCTCTGTGAGTGACCATGTCTGAGCACCGTAGGTTAGGATGGGCAGAATACACATGTCAACGAGTTTGCGCTTGAGTGCTAGCGGGAGGGTTCCCTTCATAAGGTCCTTCATGGACCAGTAGCTCTTCCAGGCGTTTGCAATTCGTCTTTCGACTTCCTTATCCTGCCTGTTGCTGAAAGAGACTATCTGGCCCAAGTATATGTACTCGTCGACATAGTGTATCACGTGCCCATCTACCTCGACCCTACGTGTCGTGCTATTTGACATGATCTGAGTCTTAGTTCGATTCATTTTTAGTCCAACTTGATGGCTTGCAACGCTCAGTTCTTGGAGCGATTGTTGGAGTTCGGATGCTGATGAGGCGAACAGAACAATGTCGTCGGCAAAACGAAGATTTGTCAACCTTTTTTCACCGACGACTATACCTCTCGCCTCCCAGAAAACCGCCAGGCTTCTGAAAACTTCTTCGAGGGTGCTCGTAAATAGTTTTGGGGATAACGGGTCGCCCTGTTTAACACCTCGCTGTATTGAGAATGTCTGCCCAGTGGACTCTAGTTTTATATCAGCTGTACTGTTGTTATAAATAGATGTAATTAAATTAATATAGGTCGGGTCAATGTTTTGGTTCCGAAGTGCTGTTTCAATGGCGGTGTGGGTGATACTGTCAAAAGCCTTCGAATAATCAACAAATGCTATATAAAGTGGTTGGTTGAATTCGGTAAATTTCTCGATGACTTGATTGAGTGTGTGAAGGTGGTCAGTTGTGGAGAACCCAGGACGGAAACCGGCCTGTTCGGGTGGTTGGTTTTGGTCGAGTTGCCCCGCAATGCGACTCTCTATGACTTTTATAAATGCCTTATAGAGGTGGGAGACGAGGCTGATAGGGCGATAATTGCTTATATCGCTTTTATCGCCTTTCTTGTGTAACAGTATAATGTTTGAATGGAGAAGCTTTTCAGGAATATGGCCGGTTTTTAAAATGCTGTTAAATAAATTGGTTAAAGGATTTAGAAGATTTCGTTTTCCAAAAATAAGTGCCTCTGTGCTTATTCCGTCTACTCCTGGACTCTTGTCAAATTTCATGGTAGAAAGTACTTTCTCTACTTCTTCGTCAGTAATGGGAGCGACAGTATCGGCACAGAAGTATTCTACTCTGCTATTTGTTTTTTGTGGATCGGAGTACAAAGACTTATAAAATTGTGTACAAATGTCTAGCACTTTAATTCTGCTGCTATGTTTGTTGCCCTCACCATCTCGTAAGTTGGTGATGATTGGTGATATCCAAGTATAAACTCATAATTATTTTCGTTATAGGTTGTTATCATGGGAGTTAATGGTGCCTGCGACGACGAATATCACAATGTGTAATAATGGGATATAACAAAAATATTCATTGGAAAATGGCCGAATATGAATGTCACCTACAAAATATAATTTTTATCTAATTTTCTTGTTTAATTTTTGAGAAAAGCACTATACTTGCTTCGACCGTAAGAGCCATCCTGGCCTCGTATTATATCCGGACCTCGCCTACGGCTCGGTCCGTCTAATTCCTACTCGGCCAGTATGGCTTACTTACTGGTCTCTGCCGTAATGTACTATTAAATATTGTATTTTTTTGAATGATCTTTTATCTTTGACATGTATTTTTCTTTTTATGTAATAATTTATCGTGTAAGTGCTTTGGTGTCATGTATGCTGTAAACTTACATTGTAATTAAATGAATAAATGAATAAATGAAATAGAGATAGGACGATACGACTTTTAGTAAACTGGGGTTGGAAACTTTTTGCAAAGGGATAACATAGGCATTACGCCATAAAGAAGGAAAAACCCCAGAAGACAGAGAAAGGTTAATAACATGTGTAATAACCTGGACAACACATTCCAAGATGCATACTATCATGACTCTGCTCAGCTCATCGTGACCAACAGCGTTAGACTTGATCGACAATATTATTTTATGGATTTCATCATCAGTGGCTAAGGTAAAAGTAAAAGGCGTTTTGGACGGACGACTTGGTAGCGCTGAAATCTGTGAAATACACTGGGCTTTGGTGGCAGTGTCTAAAGAAGTAGACTTGGCAAAATGGGAATTCAAATCATTCAACGATATTTAGGATAACATGCTACAGTCCTTTTTAGGTTTACCAATCCCGAGCGTATTTAAAAATTTCCATGTTTCGGCTGGTTGTTGTGTGGTTGTTATAATTTTCTATCTCCTTATGTCATATTTATGTGCAACGAAGACACCAACTAGTTGTTGCAATGCGTCTGAGGCAGCCCTGTGCGTCTTACACGCACACATTGACACTGACATTCGGTTCAGTTTTTAGTAGGCAGTGTCCGCCGTGGTATTGTCCTTGTGTCGTCCCAATATATCATTTGAATTATGTGGATTAATGAATAATCATACACAATGTTGAAGTATTTCGTATGAGTAAATAAACAGACATTGCGATTCAACTACAGTTTTGTTCAAGTATATCCAGAACCACGTGATAGCCACTCCACTGCAACCACACTTTGTAACAAACTTACCGCCCAAGGGCGTAATATACGATTTACCGCCCGGTTTTCTAGCATGTAAACCCTTAGTGTGATAAAAATTACTTACCGCCCTAGGGCGTAATTTACGACTTACCGCCCGCTTTTCTAGCATGTAAACCCTTGTTTACGAGCAGTGTGATGAAAAATCTATTAAGTACTACGCGTGGATGCGGTTCAATTTGCATATAAACTTTTAGCATAGGTATCTATTTTCATTTAACTACTTACTTTCAAAATGCATAATAATAATTCAGTGAATAAAGGATTTTGACCTTACAAACGGTCCGGTAGTTTTGAATTTTTGATATGTTGTCTAGGATGATTAGTCAGTGTTTAAAATGCAAAATGCACAATTCCCCCCCCCCCCCCCCCCCCCTCCGCGCACGCCGCCATATTGAAAAAACCGGCACTCTCTTCATATTTTTGCTCATATCTTCCTTTAGGAGCATTTTAGCTAGAAGAAAGCTTCGACAATGTTATAGAGAGTTTAATTTACTACATTTTCCATTTTATATTTTGTTTCTAGGACAGATAGTTACGGAGATATTAACATTTTAAAAAACTTAAGAAATTGCAATTTCCAACTCAAAAACAAACTTCTGGATTATATCTTTGTTTAGGAGCATTTTAGCAAGAACAGTGCTTGGGCAATTTTGTAGAGAATTAAATTTACTATAATTTACATTTCAACTTTTGTTTCTAGGACAGATGATTACGGAGATATGTAAAAAATAGTCACATTTTCCGAAAATGTATGTAAAAATGGACATGGGTTTTATTAAGCAATTATATTTCCTACATGTTTTAATTTGTCCTAGACTAGTCCGTAACTGAATGATAGCGTTCTAAACCAAGAATTTTGACAAATTTTCGGAAAATTCGACTTCCCGTTTTTTGAATGTGCATACATACATTTTTTTTATTGCCAAAATATTTTTCACGATGGAGCGAATTCATATTGGTGATCGGAAATTAATCTTGCAAAAATGGTGTACAGGCCAATTTTCAATGCGAAAAATTGCGAATCAGTTGAAATGTTCCAAATCAGCCGTGTTTCAAATAATAAAAAAATTTGGGGAACATCATACGCTCGCCGATTTACCAAAATCGCGGCGAAGAAGTGGGCCGGCAAACCCGAATATGGAAGAAAATGTCGTGCGGCTGTTAAAATAAAAAAATACATGTCCGTTCGTGAAATTGCAAAAAAATCAGGTACTAGCGTAGGCACCGTACAGAATATCAACAAAAGAAATAGGGTGCGCCAAAGTTCACATAATTTTTCAACCCCGATTATTGGAACTCCGAAAATGTTACTCATACAATTTTTCATCATAATAGTCACTATTTATACTTAGTCACTATTACTACCGATCATAACTCCGAACCATTTAAAATCATAATGTCAATTATCATAAATATCTCTAATACTACTTTTTGTTTTCATACATTTATTCATCATAACTGTTTTTGATCCTATTTTTCACTGTCATACATTTTTTAAGCAGACTAGTTTGTTCTCATAAACTCCACAATCCTATATTTTATAAGCAGATTGTGACAAAATGCAACGTGGCTCAAAAACCGAAAACTGTAGGTTAGGTTAGGTTTGTATTATGACCACGTATAGCGGAGCGAGCGAAGCGAGCGGAGCGTCAAAATGCTTGCCTGCTTGCTTGCATGAACACTTGTAAATAATCTACTATTACATCAATTTTTTATAAGCAAATGCAGAGCCAGGATGGATTCGGGAAGAAACTTTATTTACTAAGTGTATAATGCCGTTAGGAAGAGCTGCGCCAAAATGGAACGTGGTTCCAAAACCGAAACTGTAGGTTAGGTTAGGTTTGTATTGTAACCACGTATAGCGGAGCGAGCGAAGCGAGCGGAGCGTCAAAATGCGTGCATGCTTGCTTGCATGTACACTTAACTCGCTATAACTCAAAACAAGTATTATGAATAAAAACATATGGAGAAAAACTGCATCGATATTTAAATGTTATGATTGACAAGTTTATCGTAATTTATGATTCTGAATAAAATAAATATGAAAATCAGCATTATGAGTACACACATAATCTTAGTGACGACATTATGAATTACAATGTTCTGAAAACTGTCTATTATGAACTCGGTAGGTAGTAGTACAAATTTATGAGGGACAAATGTATGAAGTTAAAAATTCGGAAGAGTGATGATTCTGACTAGAAATCGGTAGTAGAAGAAAAATTCGGAGGATCAATTTTATGTGAGCCAATATGGACCCAAAGAAATAACATACGGACATATAAAAAGCAAAAAATGCCAAAGAGAAGTGCCGAGCAGCAAATACGGTCCGAAAAAAGGTGCCGCAATTTATACGATATTTTGCTGCAAAACAAAACTCGATGCATTCTAATGGACGACGAAACGTACGTGAAGTTTGACAGCAGTACAGTGGGCCGACGCCTTTGATGTTTGCGTAAATGCCGACACCGCTCACGGTTACCGTATCTACCAAGGGTTGTCACAGACTTACGCAACAGCCCAAAAAAGGAGGGTAATGTTTTTAGGGTTCGTGTATGTATGTATGTGTACTAATTTTACGTATGGCGTCCATTTTGGAAATAAAGATGGCAGGCGTCACTTTTGGAAATAATCGTCATGGGTGTCGTTTTCTGGGTTTTTGGGGGTGTAATTTCAAAAATAGATATCACTGCTACACACATCGACACCCATTTCGAAAAGTGACGTCCGCCATCTTGGATTTCAAAATGGAGGTCATTTTAGTATCCGGAACCACGAGGAACCTCGGTGATGACATCCATATCGATGTTTAAGAAAAAATTATGTCCGCCATCTTGGATATCAAAATGGACGTAATTTTCGTAATCGGCACCCCGAGGTACCTCGGAGAAGACACCCATAACCCATATCGATTTCTAAGAAAAAATAATGGCAGTCATCTTGGATTTCAAAATGGACGTCATTTTCGTAATTGGAACCCCCCGGAACCTCGGAGGTGACACCCATATCGATTTTTAAGAAAAAATAATGGCAGCCATCTTGGATTTAAAATGGACGTCATTTTCGTAATTGGAACCCCCAGGAACCTCGAAGATGACACCCATATCGATTTTTAAGAAAAAATAATGGCAGCCATCTTGGATTTTAAAATGGACGTCATTTTCGTAATTGGAACCCCCAGGAACCTCGGAGATGACACCCATATCGATTTTTAAGAAAAAATAATGTCCGCCATCTTGGATTTCAAAATGGACGCCATTTTCGTAATCGGTACCCCGCGGACCCTCAAAAATAAATTGAATAAGTTTCTGTCAAAAATGACAATTTTGTGGCAAGCTTTTATAGCCGACTGTACTTTTCTTTGGATATCCATCAAATGCTCACTGAGACGATTCTGAAGAGCCCAAGCCCGGTAGGATTGCTTTTTCTATTATAGAGTTCCTATGGCCACCTTCCGGCTCCATCATCAGATCAGCCCCATGGTAACATATTATTGTATTGTCATCAAAGTTAAGTAATTATGCAAAATTTCAGCTCAATCGGTTGACGATATCTGCTTCAAAATTGAGTTGCAAGATTTCACCCGAACAAACATACATACATACATTGCAAGTTAAATAAAAGCTTTTAAAATCAGACATGATTCATCAACAAACAATTTCTTACTTTTTAAATAAAGTCTAAGTTAAACCTTACGTAACTCGTAATTACTTTTTTTTAATGTAATAAAAATTTGTTGAAGTAAAATAAAATATTGAAAATATACAAAAATGGATGACGACGGCAGTGGGGGAGTAAAGGTCAAACTCGTAATTACTTAAAATAACCTATAAATCATGTCCGACATTTTGAATTTAAAAATTCATGTGACATATCATATCATTACATATATTTTTGTTTAGGTACACAGAAACAAACAATTAGCGATATTTCTGCGGTATTTCAATTTTTACTGGCAGGCGTAACGCTTTTACATCCGCCATTTTGTTTACGTTAGCATGACATGAGAAAATTTATTACTTAGGCACTATAAAATAATATTAAAAATATAATATTTACCTTATTGACCGAGGAAATCTATGAAATCGTAGTTCTTTATTTTTATAAGATGACGACATGCATTGTCGCACAGCACATGTCGTATGCACCATTTTAATTATGTTTTGCAAGACGCGTCAGCCCTGGAAGTCATCTCCCGCAATACTAACAATTTCGTCGTATGACACATGGGGAGCGCCCCTCCCGCCGCCGCCTCTGTCACCCCGCACGATTGCCCTGTCTAGACGCCTTCGTCGACCGACTGTATTGTTTCTTAGACTGTGGCAGTACATTACCGGGGCCTCAGTATTACAATGCAGTTATAGGAGAAAATGTTCCAGATTCCGATAAAGCCATAAAACTTGATAAATTCGGGAAGAAAGTCCTTGTATGGCAAGCAATTTGTTCCTGTGGCCTCAAAAGTTCGTCTTACTTTGCAACCGGTACAATTGGTGGCGGAATTTATAGAAAGGAATGCATCACAAAACGGTTATATCCTCTGTATAAAAAGCACAATATTCCCCCTCTGTTTTGGCCTGATCTGGCGAGTGCTCACTATGCTGGTGAGACAGTGACGCTGCTAAATTCAAAAACATCGATTTTGTTAAAAAAGACGACAATCCTCCAAACTGCCCGGAGCTCCGCCCCATCGAACGATACTGGGATACTGGGCTACCGTAAAGAGACACTTGCGGAAGGATGGCCGCGAAGCTAGTACATTGGCAGAATTCAAACGGATGTGGTTTGCTGCTTGTAGAAAAGTGTCAAAAAGAGATGTGCAAACACTCATGCGACGAATCCGAGCTAAAGTCCGGAAATTTTACCGTTCTAATTAAATGTAGTGTTCTTGTGTAATATATTATTTTATTTTAATGTTGTTAGTAAGCATTCACCGTAAAAAAGATATATTTATAATAAGAAATCCTAAATGAGCCTAATTTTTTATGTCCGCTTAGTAAATTGAACAGTCCTTATGCAAAACATTACACAGACACACCTAGTATTCTTATGGTCTGTGGACACACCCATTACGCGTTAATCATGTTTATGTCTATACTATGCTAAATAAACTTATTTTTTTGTTTTCTTCTCTCTTTATATACATTTCCAAATCGATTAGTTCCTGGGGAAGGCTTTAATGTGTGCCACGCGGTGCCACCTCCGGCCGTCATCTTTGCTTTGTTAAAACCGGTCGTCGACCTGGAGTAGGATGAGGAAGGGCCAAGTCAATCCAAAAACTACAAAAAAGCTTAATACTGTTTTTAATTTTGTGATGGCATCAATACATAAGTACATTAATTTAAAAAGACTCGATATTTTTATATTATAATAAGGCAAAGTATTATATGTTTACAAAAATAAAAGCAACATCTACTACGAGTAGGTACAAGGTGAACAACAGTGATCGCGGCATATAGGTACTGCGTGCCGCTCGTCGCATGCCACACGCGACTTGCTGCAAGCCGCTGCAAGAAGTGCAATCGAAAAATTATCAACCATCTCCACTGTGCCAAATGATGCTAATGTGGCTCCATCTCGATTTTTTTTTTCAGTTTCAGAGGGGTTACTCTGAAGTTCAAAGTTCGTATCTTGCCGTGCCGCTCATACAAATAAGTCTAACACGTGAGGATAATAAAAAGCGAACTCTTCAGAGTAACCTCTAGGACATCCTCAATGTCGCGTCGCGGCATGCGCTCGCTACAAGCAGTTGGGCACGTCGCGCCAGTCGCCGCACGCCGCACGCCGCGCCAGTCGCCGCATGCCGCACGACGCGAGCCGCACGCGCTGCGCGGCCAGTTCTCGCTCGCGTCGCAGGAGCGCGCCGTCAACGCTTAAAGTTAGATATAAATCGTGGAATATAACTCTCTTAACTACCGGAACGACTAATATTACGGAGAAAGAGGAATCATTAAAAACGTTATAGTTAGTTACATTATGCACCTCGGGAACGACGAGTCGTTTACAAAAATATTTAGATCGTCAAGTGTTTGATATGAGTATAGTACATTAGATTAGAAGGAAGCTTCGTTTCTTATTAAGTAGGAGCATGCAGGCGCGCGCCGCAGCGAGACTCGCGGGACTCTCGGAAGCGGGTGTGACCGTAGTCACACGGGTGTGACAGCGAGCACCTCGGGTGTGACCGCTAGTCACGCGGGTGTGACAGCGAGCACCGCGGGTGTGACCGCTTGCCACGCGGGTGTGACAGCGAGCACCTCGGGTGAGACAGCGAGCACCGCTGGTGTGACCGCTTGCCACGCGGGTGTGACCGCTAGTCACGCGGGTGTGACAGCGAGCACCGCAAGTGTGACCGCGAGTCGCGGCGCGCGCTCACGCAATAAGTTAACATTCTCTCCACGCGTCACGCACGCATCAACAACTTACATAATTACAATTTGTTCGGTCGAAATAACTTTTATTAAACCTATTAAATATTAATTCCATATCGTTCGATAACTATACAAAAACGACGAGGCGTCGCGGGCGAAGCGTTGGAACATTTTTGGTAATCGACATCCTAAATATAATTAAGTCTAGAATCATCGCAGCGAGAGCTCCACACGCGTATACCGTACATAACCTAACTTGTACTACAAAAACTGAGTCCTTCCGCTCTCGGGGCCGGGCCGGCCGACACGCTCTCGGCGGCGACACTAGCGACGGCGACGCCACAGCCACACCGGCGGCAGGCTGGAGCCGGGCGCGCTACACCGGCTCCCCGTCGCTAGCGCGCGGCCCGCCTCACACCAGCTGGTCGGGTAGCATGGGCGCGTCGTCGGCGTCGGCGTCCGGCCGCTCGGCGCGCGCCCAGTCGGCGCGGCGCGGCGCCAGCAGCCCGCACAGCCGCAGCTGGAAGAAGTCGGCGCAGTTCAGCAGCGGCCCGCGCGAGAACGGCGAGCGGCCGCCGCGCGCCGCGAAGTGCCGGTAGCGGCCGCGGTTCAGCTGCTCGTTCGTCGTCATGCCCAGGCACACCACCTGCAAGCGAGCGGGCGCGTCACGACACGTCACGGCCGGCGGCGGACCGACGATCCGGACGGATCGAGGGCCCGGGGCCGTGGCATCTTATTGTATCTTTATGTAAACAAGACGATGTCACCACAAGAATAGGATCAACATTGATTCTGTTCAATATTACCTACAATTGACATCTAATCGGATTGTCATACCTGCCCACTGTCCTGTCCTAACCGTTTCAATATTGAATATCAGTAACGTATATATGTCTGAGACATATATGTGATGTGTGTCCACATTGAGTTAGCACTGAGGTCTGTATAGATACTTATAGAAATTTTAAGTTAGAAAGACGATGTCTACAAATCCGGACAGTTATGGCAACACCATACCACAGGTTTTTAGGGTTCCGTAGTCGACTAGGAACCCTCATAGTTTCGCCATGTCCGTCTGTCCGTCTGCCGCGGCTTAGCTCCGTGATCATTATTAGTACCTACTAGAAAGCTGAAATTTGGTATGAGTATGTGTATGTATCACGCCGACAAAACGGTAAAATAAAAACTGAAAAAAAAAGTTTCTTTCGGGCACCTCTCACGAACACCTAAAGTGGGGATGATTTTTTTTTTTCGTTTCAACACTAGTGTATGGAGTGTCGTTGAATAAGTCTTTTAAAAATAATAGGGGACTCCAAACATAATTTTTTGATAAAGTCAGCAGTTTTGTAAATATTCGCTGTGAAAATAAAAAAAATAGCGTCCCCCAACCCCAAACTTTTCAACCACGAATCAAAAAAATATGGAAAAAATCATGACCATGAAGCCTTATAATTACTTTCAATGAAAACTATATTGTATAAAATCGGTCGAGCCGTTTTTGAGTTATCGCAAAATTTCATAATTTTCTTTAAAATGACGTAAGTGCCGCGCGGTGTCCTTATACTTCGAACGTTACACATTAAGGTTTACACGTTTACAGTTAAGTGTCATACTGCATTAAAACATTCCGCTCAATCTGGCGCGTATAATCGATAACTTCCAGAAGGTAATAAGTAATTACAGTCTGAAATGTTTCTCGTAATTTAAACCTCGGGCTTAAAACCGCTGTTTTAAACAACAACAACACAAAACACAAGTGCATGGACAATTTCTAGATATAGCTAGTCGTCGAATGAATGACCCAAATAAAATCGTCCGGTGATTTTTATCTTCAAAACTCACAGAATGTAATATTTCTAAAGTAATGTCCGCTACATTTTGGATTTAAGGATGATAAGCCAAATTCGAAAACTGCCTACGCTGTAGAAGCTAGTGATTTGCTACTAACGATTTTTTTGACATAATGATTTATTTATTATTCTGCAACGGGTCCATCCAGTCTCCAACCGCATCGGTTCTTCGCTAGTCATCTTCCTTATATTTTAGAGTGAAGAGTCAGTCGCATATAACCAACCATACAATATCAAAGCACGCCGCATATTCGAACATGGACGATGTCGACGCGCGTGACCAGATAGAGCTGGCAGCAGGTGAGCACGGTGACCCAGAACAGGTGGAAGCAGGCGTGCAGCAGCACCCAGACAGACGGACACGGACACTGACCAGGTAGAGCTGGCAGCAGGTGAGCACGGTGACCCAGAACAGGTGGAAGCAGGCGTGCAGCAGCACCCAGACAGACGGACACGGACACTGACCAGGTAGAGCTGGCAGCAGGTGAGCACGGTGACCCAGAACAGGTGGAAGCAGGCGTGCAGCAGCACCCAGACAGACGGACACGGACACTGACCAGGTAGAGCTGGCAGCAGGTGAGCACGGTGACCCAGAACAGGTGGAAGCAGGCGTGCAGCAGCACCCAGACAGACGGACACGGACACTGACCAGGTAGAGCTGGCAGCAGGTGAGCACGGTGACCCAGAACAGGTGGAAGCAGGCGTGCAGCAGCACCCAGACAGACGGACACGGACACTGACCAGGTAGAGCTGGCAGCAGGTGAGCACGGTGACCCAGAACAGGTGGAAGCAGGCGTGCAGCAGCACCCAGACAGACGGACACGGACACTGACCAGGTAGAGCTGGCAGCAGGTGAGCACGGTGACCCAGAACAGGTGGAAGCAGGCGTGCAGCAGCACCCAGACAGACGGACACGGACACTGACCAGGTAGAGCTGGCAGCAGGTGAGCACGGTGACCCAGAACAGGTGGAAGCAGGCGTGCAGCAGCACCCAGACAGACGGACACGGACACTGACCAGGTAGAGCTGGCAGCAGGTGAGCACGGTGACCCAGAACAGGTGGAAGCAGGCGTGCAGCAGCACCCAGACAGACGGACACGGACACTGACCAGGTAGAGCTGGCAGCAGGTGAGCACGGTGACCCAGAACAGGTGGAAGCAGGCGTGCAGCAGCACCCAGACAGACGGACACGGACACTGACCAGGTAGAGCTGGCAGCAGGTGAGCACGGTGACCCAGAACAGGTGGAAGCAGGCGTGCAGCAGCACCCAGACAGACGGACACGGACACTGACCAGGTAGAGCTGGCAGCAGGTGAGCACGGTGACCCAGAACAGGTGGAAGCAGGCGTGCAGCAGCACCCAGACAGACGGACACGGACACTGACCAGGTAGAGCTGGCAGCAGGTGAGCACGGTGACCCAGAACAGGTGGAAGCAGGCGTGCAGCAGCACCCACATGAGCCAGGCGTTGCACTGCGCCCAGCGCGCCAGCGTGTCCGCCGCGCTCTCGTCCCGCGGGCCGGGCTCGGACTCGGGCGCCGGACACTCGGCGCGGTAGTACTGCACTCCGCCCCATATCATCCAGCAGCACATCACGATCAGGCTCACCAGGAACCCGATGAAGTGCTGGTGGTTGTTGGCGCCTGAAACGATGCCGTCGGCCGAAGATGATGATATTGATAGAAGATAATATTAAAAATGTACAATATTTCATTTACTTATCTCACGGTCACGTTAACATGGCACAATCTTACTAACTTGAAATGAAATGAATGAATTTATTTGCTGATTATGGGTATAAGTACATAGGTGGTTTAAAAAAAAATAGGTCAACCATAACCTGCTTAACTAAGCATGCAAATATCACATCACTTTCGAGAACATGCCAAGAAATTAGATGTGGGAATCATGATGTCACATAATCACAAATTAAACATATATAAATAGGTATCATTACATAGTGCAAATAAATTTGAATAAAACAAATTAGGGCAATGTCAAAGCAATACATATTTTACATCGTTATACAATAATTAATAATTAGAACAAATTCATAAAATTAAAACAACTAAATTAGAATTACAAAATGTCAATAGGTGCATGGGTATTTATTGTGCAGAATTATAGTTTAGGTATTCATTTATAGAGTAAAAGCACATGTCACAAAGCCACACAAATAATTCATTTTTAAACTGATTTAAGGGGTTACATGGGTTTCACGGTTTCAAAAAATCGATTTTTTTTTATTGCCTCATTAAATTTGACAACATCTCTAGAATATTGTCCTAAATTTTCAAATTGATCCGAGTAATAGTTTTGGAAATACAGCCTTCAGAAGTTGAGCGCTCGAGGCCAACTAGTAGGCTAATAGCCTAAGCGCGAAAACTTTAAACGCGTTTTTCTCGAAACTGTGTTTTCAAAGTCGGTTGGCAGAATTTCTCGAGAACTACTCAATCGATCTTCATGAAATTTTACACAGGTCTTCGCGATACAATTCTCAATAAGTTGGACGAAGGATTTTTTTTTTTTCGATTACAACTATTTAAAAAAAAAAAAATGTAGAGAAATTTTCATCGAAATTGTCATTTTTTTGTAAAAAGGTCTGCCAAAAATCCAATTTTCACTTTTTTTTTTTTTCCTTCGTCCACATTATGGTTTATGGTCTTAACTAAAATACATTTTTTTTTTTCCCTTCTGATGATCCTGTAAGAAGTTCTTCTGCCAACGCGGACTCACTTTTTTCCCGAGGGGCCGCCGGAAATGACGTCACAATGGCAGTTTTTAATATTTTTTTACAAAAATTTCAGAATTTCTTTGTCAAATGTGTATCTTTATGACAGTACAAAATTTGAATAAAAAATTTCATTTTTTATATGAAAAAAGAATTGTTGAAAAAAGGCCATTTTTTCCCCGAGGAAACCCATGTAACCCCTTAAAGGGAGTTCTTTGATAGTTGGAGGTAATTTGTTAAATACCTTAACGCATATGAAGAATGAACTTCGAGCTGTTTGTTTAAGACGGGTTTTAGGCGTGTGGAGAAGGTTCCGTTGTCTAGACATGCGGTCATTGTATGTAATTACGTCACTATTTCTCTTGAAGTAGCTCTCATGTAAACGTACAAATACAGCAACTTCATAAATGTACAAAGAAGGAAGAGATAATAGTTTCCGACTTCTCATCACTGGTCTACATGAGTCCGCTGCATCGAAAAGATGGCCCTGATGCATTTTTTTTGCATTATCAAGGCCTTTTTTGCATCTACGGAATTTCCCCATATGACGAGGCCATATCTGAGTGTCGACATAATATAGCTATGGTATTTTTATTTTATTTTTCTTTATTGGCACACTAAACAGATTACATTCATTTCAAAAAATAAAGATACAAAGGACAGGCATTACAGATAAATGTCATCCAAAATAAGCATGCACATCATGATTTTAACAATATAAGTACATTAAAAATGTACGTATGCTAGTAATGCCGCATCTTGTGATACAGTTTGCCTTAGTTTTCTTAGTGGGAATAGAAAAGTATGAAAGAATCTTTTAGATTTCAGGCCAGGTGCGATCCCTCGAGGGCTCGCGGACCGGCAGCCCGCCCCCGGCGACTCACCGATGCAGTTGCCCACCCAGGGGCAGTGGTGGTCGAAGCGCGCGACGCAGCGGTTGCACACGGAGCAGTGCTTGGAGCGCAGCGGGCGCCGCACCAGGCACGCCGAGCAGAAGCGCGCCGGGTCGAAGCCGCCGCCGCCGTCGCTGCTCTCCGACAGCTCGATGATGGTCTGCGGAGGACGGGTACGTCAGCGGTCAGTCGGACGACGCTAGAGCCGCCTGCGGCCGGACACGACACGCACCCGGAACTTGTCGCGCGTGGAGGCGCGGATGACGCCGGGGTCGGCGCGCCACGAGCGCAGGAAGAAGTGCCACAGCGCCGCCGAGCACGCGCAGAACAGCAGCGACGCGCGCACGCCCACCGCGCCCCACACGAACACCGCCCACGTGATGTAGAACCACCCCTGCAACACGAGCCGCGTTACTGGCGTGGAGATCGGCAGCAGCAGGACCACCGGTACGACGACCATCAATAAACACCACACACTTTACCAAAGAGCTTACATTTTGACATACTAAATTCTGAAGAAAAACTTGAATCATATATTTTTAGATGCATTCTTCCATTACAGTTTAATTATTACCAAGGCTTGTGTTTAAACGCCTACCAAATATGATTAAACGCCTACCAAATATGTTGATAAATTACTACCAATAAATTCTTAATGCTCACCAAAACGGATGAATGCTCACCAAATAGTGTAAGTATCCCAAACTATTCTATAAATAAAGCAAATAATTATTTTTCTTACATCCTATAAAAATATATGAACACCATTAAAGTTAATTTCAGACCAAATAATCTAAATTACTGTTAAATGGATGTCACCAATATTTTATATTATTACTTCCATTTTAGTCATTTTTCCTGAGGCAAAAAACTAAATGCTCACAAAAATGGCTTTTTTCACCAAAATTTCAAATTGGTGATAGGCGGCTAAAACTCGGTATCGGGGGGCTCTCGGGGCTCAAAACTATGAATCTGAAATCTTGTCCGAAAATTCGGTCAAATTCGGAAAATTTCGAAAAATAACGATTCAAAATTTCAAATTGGTGCTAGGCGGCTAAAACTCGGTATCGGGGGGCTCTCGGGGCTCAAAAATATGAATCTGAAATCTTGTTCGAAAATTCGGTCAAATTCGGAAAATATCGAAAAATAACAATTCAAAATTTCAAATTGGTGCTAGGCGGCTAAAACTCGGTATCGGGGGGCTCTCGGGGCTCAAAAATATGAAACTGAAATCTTGTCCGAAAATTCGGTCAAATTCGGAAAATATCGAAAAAAAAACGATTTGTATGGAGAAAATTTCAAATTGATATAGCATAGCTAATAATGACTACCGCACATTATGGAGCGTTTTTTAGGGATATAAAAAAAAAACTAACCTAACCTAACCCGGCCGAGTCGGATCTGCTCTGAAAGGTGATCAGGATTAATTAGATGGTTACCTAGCTGAAACACTAATTTATGAAAACAATATTTGGTGAGCAAAAAATCCATTTTGGTGAGCAAAACATCCATTTTGGGAAGCAAAAAGATATTTTTTGGTAATAATTTTGATGTTTTATGAAAACAATATTTGGTGAGCAAAAAATCCATTTTGGGAAGCAAAAAGATATTCTGACTCAACATAAAATTATTCTGGTGTAATGTATATCGATTTTGGAATACAAAATGATTTAATTTGGGGAGCACTATACATATAGAGAGTGTTTAATTTAAATGGAAGCAATTCATTTTATTTGGAACTTAGTTTTGGGGTATAAAAGCCATTTTGGTGAGCGTTTAAATTGTTCCCTATTACCAATATCCAGCCAGTTCTAAGAGTGTATGCGATTACAAAGTGTAAGCGTCTAGGCTCCGTTCTCGAGCGCGACCGAGACGACGTTTAGTGGAGATTTCACGGGAGCACTGTTATTATGTTACCCCGCGTAACCTCAAGATAAAACGCATCGCGAGCGGGCCCAGAACCGGGCGCGGGCGCGGGCGAGGGCGAGGGCGAGGGCGAGGGCGAGGGCGAGGGCGGAGCGTGCCTTGGTGGCGAGGTACACGCTGAGCGGGAAGATGTTCTTCAGGTCGTCGTCGAGTAGCGCGGCGCCCAGCGCGTGCAGCGCCGCCGACAGCGCCACCAGCAGCAGCGCCTTCAGCGCGTAGCGCGCGTGCGCCTCCAGCACCAGCCCCGCCAGGTAGAACGCCACGAACGGCGCCAGCACCACCACCCACCACCGGAACTTCTGCAACACGCGCGGCGCACTCACGGCATGATTCGGCACTTTCCAAAATGTCAAATAAATAAATAATTTTAAGAGAAAAATACTGATCGTCTCGATAAAGTTACCGCACGTTACCTTATCGTAGAGTAGACGGCGCAGCAGATGCGGGCGCTGGTGCTTGAGCTCGTGGTCGCGCACGCGCTCCATGACCTTGCCGCCCACCCAGGCGTCGCCGCGCGCCGCCGCCGCCGCCTGCAGCATGCCGAGCGGCGTGGCGCCGCGCAGGTTCGGCACGTCCAGCGGCGCGTTGCCCTGCAACATGTGTAGCACGCTCACTCATTCATCGCTAATAGCCAAACCCAAGGGACCACGACCAATTGTTGCAGCAAGCAAAACTGCGCCGCGTCGTCGCCGATTGTATGCTATCCACACGTAAATATACCCACGTCACTGGTACACAATAACATAAGATTGAGAGTACTTGTATCCACAAGCATCTGCAGTGTTCGTCGTGCTTCAGTAAAACTTGTGTAGGCATCTTATGAAAATGAAAATCATTGTTGGCCTTATGGTGACAAATATATTTCATGTTTAGTGTGCTGTCGAAAATAAGTTGAAAAAATCAGTTTACTGCGTGAAATATACACATTTTGAGTAGTTTTTGAAACAAAACTTACTAATGAAAAATTCAAAGATGTACCAATAAATCGCAATAGCCCTGTTCTAAGTAGAAACATGTATGATCATAGAGAAAATGTCTAAAACAATCAGCATTATTGAACTGAAAAGGACCCGGTTAAGTATATCATCTTGTGTGGGGAATAGATAAATCTGTGGCTGATAGTTTTGAGTATAAATATTTTACTGTACTTCAGTGACCTTGAGTTTCATCAAACCATGGAAAAGAAATCCATTTTCTAAGGATGTGTAGTTAGCGAGTGGTCTTTAATAACATATCAATACCTTAGACTAACTTTAACGAAAAAGTAGTTGCAATTAGGATGATAATGCTGAACTATATGCAGTGTACATTTTGTGTGCTTAGGTATTGATATATATTCATGTATTCATTTTGTTTGTTCAATATACGCTTAGTTGTCGTTAGGCCCAGCGTGCCCTGACAACACAATCACTGAACTAGCCCAGTTAACATTAACAAAAAATAATGAATCAGTTGGGTTACAAAGTAAATGGTAATAAGTTAGTACAACTGTGAATTAAAATATTAGGCTACCCAAATTAATATGGAGAATGAATACAGAGAAATACTGACTTCAGAAGTTATTTCTGTAGTTATTAATGAAGGCACATTGTGTTTGGAGAGAACAGTACACCGCATCCAATGTAAATTATGAATTTATTTGTTTTTTAAGTATAGAATTTAACCGTCACCTCTGTACATTATGTTTTATCAATAAATTATTATTATTATTATTATTATTATTATTAATGAAACTTGTTTGTGTAAAACAGAGACAGACATATTCTCATTTAACCACAATCAATTAAAAAATATTATTTCGCCAATGATGTTTTTGATACTAATCAAACAACCCATTTAAAATTATTTCACCATATTATGATTTAGAGTTCAGCTCAGTAAGGTGTTTGGACTTATCTTAATCCAGTAAATGGTACTTTACTGATATCAAACAGATAATGCTTATTTTGCTATCAGTTAATCAGATCCTTCATTGATTCAAAAAGATCTCAATCTGAGCACTGTGATTTTTAAACAGCATACTATTAATCGAGGACTCGGCCTGGCGCATCCCAAACAAGGGGAGACTCACATAGAGCACTAAAGTGGAAACGGCAGTGGAGTTGCGGGCGAGGATGGCCCAGTGCAGCGCCGTGTTGCCGTGGGCCTGGTCAGCGGGCCGCGGCGACGCGCCCAGCGACAGCAACAGGCGCGCGGGGTCCACGGCCGCCACTCGCCACGCGGCCCACATGAGCGGCGTCATGCCGCCCGCGTCTCCCGCGTCCGCCGCGCCCGCTCCGCCCGCCGCCACCAGGTACGCGCACACCGCCGTGTGCCCGAACTGCGCCGCCAGGTGCAGCGCCGCGCAGCCCTCCGCGTCGCGCAGCGCCAGGTCGGCGCCCGCGCGCACCAGCAGCACCACCGCCTCCAGGTGGCCCTGCCGTGCCGCCCAGTGCAGCGGCGTCGCGCGCAGCTCGCCGCCCACGGCGTCCACGTGAGCTCCTCGCGCCAGCAGGTACGCGCAGATCTCGCGCCGGTTGTTGATGGCGGCCCAGTGCAGTAGCGTCACGGTCTCGTGGTCCGGCTGGTTCACGTCCCAGCCGGCCTCCACGAGCTCGCGCACCCGGTCGAAGGCTCCATATTGCGTGGCCTTCACGATGTCGAACCCGCTGTAGTCGCGCGCGGCGGGCTCGGCACGGGCGGGCGCGGCGACAGCCCCATCGCCGTCGCGCTGCGCCGCGCCGCACTGCCCGCTGGCCGCCGCTCCGCATGTGCTCTCGTACATGGCGCTCACTCCGCTCGCCCACGACTCAAAAGTATCATCATCCTTTCTTTCAGAATAATTTGATAACGTTAACCCGATCACTAATAACGACGCGCAATTTTACGTTTTCTGCTACGGTCGCAGCAGAAAGGAAACTTCAATTATTGACATATCAGTATATACCACAGATAAAGAACTGAGGACAAACCTCCTTAAACATCTAAAGTAACAACCAGACTAACGAAATCATCATAGATTTTCAGAAACACCAACACTGAACACTTATGATGAAAACGATGGCAGCGCTGAAGATGTTTAAACTGACAATTCGACTGAAGAACACTGATTCCATGGTCATGAAATAAAAAAATAATAAACTGACAAGTAGGTAGGTAGGTGACAACTGACAACAGATATCATGGGGAACAGGTATAAAAAGCCTTTTGAAAGTATTTCCAATATATTTTTTAAACTTAAGTAATCCCATGGTTTGGCATTCCGGCAAGGTAGACTTGTGACGTAGACTGATAAGTTGCCGCTTTATAGTTACAAAATAGTTATAAGGAAAAGATGTTCAACGCCAGTCCTACAAAGCAAAATATTTTTGCATTACAAATAAAATGTCATATTCTTTGAATTTTGTCGTAATAATTGATTTTAAACACTAGATTTTAAGACATCCGTACGGGTACCAAGGGAATCGGGGACTATTATGATATACTACTGGCAACACAGAAACGGATTGACAGAACCAACCCACCAATCATAGCGTGATGACGTCACAAATCTGGCCTGTCATTCCGGAATCCCATGAGTAATACTAATAATTCATAGATATTACTCTAAGTAATAATTAGCGCTACAAATATACTTAGCACTTAAACTCTTCCAAGCAAATGAACTGTCAAACCATACAAAGTGAGTCAGTTTGTATGGTTTGACAGTTCATTTGCTTGGAAGTTAGCATGGTTTAACTCTATACTCTCGAAACTTCGCTCTTTTATTTCATTTATTCATTCATTAAACAATTTACATTGTAAAATATGTGAATATTTGCATAAAGCTGCGTACACACCAAGCCAAAGAACGCCAACGAATGGGTTTCGCCAGCCTTCGTTGGCCCAGTGTGGACGACTTAGCAAACGCCAATGACCGCTCCATAATAGTTCGGTAGCGTGTGCCGGCAATTCGTAGCGTGGCGGTATCATTTAAAGCCTGACCAGAAATATATAAGGATTGTCAAGAGGGCGCTATTTATAAGATTTATATGGCAACAATTTTGCAACCAATCGCAACCGCACTATAATGACATTAGTTTAAATACCTGTCAGTTCCTTAGGTAACCTGCAATGCACTGTTTTCCTGACTGTTTTTCGTGTACTAAACACATATACACATTATTTATAATATTACGTTCACGACTGTGAATGGTTTTAGGCATTTTTTTTTGGATATCTTTACATATTTGTCTCTTAAAGAAACCACCACGAATGACATTGACATTGTTGACAAACCATCAAAAATCATTGCCAGTGTAAGAAATTAGTTCCAGTGAAATTCCGCAATATGGCGCATCCTCATATATTTCTGGTCAGCAGCTTTACCTGCGTTCAAACACTAGGCCAACGAACGCCAGCGAAAGATATTCGGCGTCTCCTACCGCACGTTCGTTAGTCCTCGAAGATTCGTTCTTTGGACGTATTTTCAAGAACCAACGAACGTGCGGAAGTCAACGTTAGTGGTCGAACAGGGTTGATTCCTGCTCGTGGGCTTATCATCATTAATTTTTCGATTTATTTATACTCTTTATGAGTAGGGAGGGTCCCAAAGAGGCCAAAGACACTTGTTTTCTCTATATAAATAAATGAACAAAAATATGTCGTCATTACTCCACTCTTTGTTGTTCTCGATTGTTTGTTTGTTTGTTTATTGACCTTCGGCATCCGTCCACACCGCGTTGAGTCGGTTGTTTTCTTCCTTTGATGTTGCCGCCACGCTACGAATAGCCGATAGATGGCCGGTGCCCGGTACATACAGTAGCCGGCAAACAACTTGAGCGTGACCTTGACTGCGCAGTAGCCGATTTACGTACAAATTTACATGCGCAGATCCGCCATTTTGGTTCAAGTTGTTTGCCGGCTACTGTACCAACGAACGATCGTTGGCGTTTGTTAAACCGTCCAGACACGGCCAACGAAGGCCAGCGAAAACCATTAATTGGCGTTCGTTGGCCTGGCGTCTACTTACGCAACTGAACGAGAACCAACGAACGTGCGATAGCCAGCACCGAATATCTATCGTTGGCGTTTGTTGGCTTGGTTTGTACGATCACGCATTTACGTGAAAATAGTATTACATTTTTTTGTCTATTGTTTTTTATATCTGTACCTGAATAAAGATGTTCTAGCTATAATAAAATAATAAAATAAAATAAAAATAAAAATAAAAAATAAAAATAAAAATAAAAAACCTTTTTATTCCATAACGCATAATTAACAAATAGGTAAGATAACTTAATTAGAAAATTATTATTATTTTACGCTAGGACCCCTTCTGGGTAAAGGCCTCCTCCAACTTTTTCCAACGTTCCCTGTCTTGTGCCTCTGTAATCCAGTCATTCGTGACCTTCATAATGTCGTCAGCCCATCGAGCGCGTGGCCGCCCTGCTCTGCGTTTGCCAGTTGGTCCCTTCCATATAGTTACCCTTTTTGTCCACTTGGCGTCGTGCATTCTTGCTATGTGGCCTGCCCATTGCCATTTAAGCTTGAGAGAGTGCTCGAGGGCATCAATAACTTTGGTTTTTTCTCTAATATTGGTATGTTTTATTTTGTCTATCCGTCGTACTTTTAAAACGCTCCGTTCAATGGCTCTCTGACATGATCTAATTTTATTTTTTATGTGGTTGGTGAATTTCCACGTTTGGCAGCCATAACTAAGTGTAGGGAGCAAGCATGAGTCCAGCAGTTTCTTTTTAAGATGTAGCGGCAAGGAGCTTTTCAGCACATTTGCCATAGACCAAAACTTGTTCCAAGTTTTCTTTACCCGTCTATCTACCTCTGCCACGTTGTTATCTGTACTGAAGGATATTTTTTTGCCTAGGTAAATATAATCTTTAACATAGTCCAGTCTGATAGTGTCTATGAAAATGTCTTTTTCTTCAGTGTTTGTCATTAGCTTAGTTTTTTGAAGGTTCATGTTTAGGCCGACTTGTTTACTTTCAAAATGCAAAGTTTTAAGCATGAACTGCATGTCCCGGCAGCTTTCGGATAGTAGCACGATATCGTCTGCAAAAGCCAGGTGCGTCAGACGGCTTCCATTAATATAGATTCCGATGTTTTCCCATTTGAGACCTTTAAATATTAGGTGTAAAACGCTTATAAATAGAGTGGGAGATAATGGGTCGCCTTGCCTGACGCCCCTTTCTATCTTTATATATCTTCCTGGGTTTTCTAGTCTCACTCTACTCTTGCAATTTAAGTAAATGTTTTTTATAATGTCGATATATGTTTCATTTATCTGTGCTTCTTTCAATGCTTTCCATATAAACTCGTGCTCTACAGAATCGAAAGCCTTCTGGTAGTCGATAAACGCCATGTAGAGTGGTCTTTTGAATTCCCCATATTTTTCGATTATTTGCTCTACTGTGTGCATATGGTCTATTGTGCAAAAACCTTTTCTAAAGCCCGCTTGTTCAACCGTCAAAAAGCTTTCAATTTTAGGAGATAATCTGTTTTGAAGTCCCATAGCAAACAGCTTGTAGAGGCTCGCTATAAGACTAATGGGACGATAGTTTGCAATGTCTTTTGGATCCCCTTTTTTATATAGGATGACAATGTCTGACTCTACCCATTGACTGGGGGCAGCTTTTTGATATAATACTTTGTTGAAGACTTGGGTGATTGGCGTTAGTAGTATGTCTCTGGATGCAATAAGCATGTCGCTACTAATTCCGTCGCATCCTGGGCTTTTATTAGCTTTCATTTTCTTTATTAGTTTGGATACCTCATATTCGTCGAAGGGCGCGAAGTTTTCGGTGTTGTTATAGTTATATTCTCTTGATTCGGATGGTAGTTCGTTTCCGTCGTTGGTACGTGTGCTCTTGTATAGATTTTCATAGAAACAAGTGGCTACTTCTAGAATGTCCGGCCTCTGTACCGCTTCGTTAAGTTTTGGAATCCATTTTTTGGTTATATTTAATTCATTTTGGGCTTGTTTTAAACTTCCTGATTTTATTAGATGTTTTTCTATAACTTGAGATCTGTGTTGTTCATATTCTTTTTTAATTATTTTGTTTATTTGTTTATATAGCATGCCAAGCTCTATTTTTTCTTCTTTTCGTAGAGGTCTTTTTTTCTGAAGTTCTGATCTGTGCTTGATGAGTTGTTTTGTTTTATCTGATATTATAGTTTTCTTTTTGTCTGTGTTTTTATAAGAGATAGAGCGGATGCTGTCTATGATTCCAGCCTCTATTTTGTTGTAGTGATCTTGTGCTGGCTCGTTTATATTCAAGCACAACATATTTTCCCTTAATTCTGTTAGTTTTTCTAGATACATCGTTTTTTCTTCATCTGTTTGCAGTGTTTTAGGAATGTATTTTTTAAATGTCACTCGCTTTTTCTTTGTTGCGCCCATTTTCCACGTTCCTCTAGCCAGACGATGGTCTGAAGGGTATTCTAGACTTAACATATCAATATTTTGAAATCTACTCTTGTCATGTGATAGTATAAAGTCGATTTCATTAGTTGATTTTTTGTCAGGAGATATCCAGGTCCATCGTCTTTTATCTTTTTTTTTGAAAAGTGTATTTATGATGTGAAATTTGTTCTCTAGGGCAAATTGTATAAGACGTTCACCTCTGTGATTTCTGGTTCCTAGTCCAAACTTTCCCGAAATCAGTGACTCGTCCGGTTTTGGCTTCCCTATTTTGGCATTAAAGTCGCCCAAAATTATTTTTGATTTCCCAGCAATCTCTTGAGCGCAGTTAAGAGTCTTATAGAAGTCTTCAATCTCGTCGTCGCTCGAGTCTGTTGTAGGGGCATGTACTTGTATGAGCGATAGGTCTAGTTTTTCGAATTTTAAATTAAGAATAGCTATTCTCTCTGTTATGCCTATAAAACTATGGATATTCTGTTTATATTTCTTCTTTATTAGGAAACCGACGCCTAAACTGCCCTTCCTTTCGCCAAAATAGCAAAATATATGGTCTTTATCTTCTTCTATACAGTATCCTTCTCTTCTGACCTCTGCCAGACCTATAATATCGTATTTCACGTGCTTTAGTGTATATCTTAATTCTATCATCTTTTCGTCTGTAGCTAGTGTTCTTACGTTGTATGTGCAAATATAAAGGTTCTGGTGTTCATTATGTTCGGTATTGTTATGCAGGGTTTCATTTCTCAATAGAGGGTGACGGTCTGATTCCCCACGAGGACCAGTCGGCTTGGGGAATGTTGTATTTCTGTTGGTGTATAGTTGTATATCTGTTGGAGTAGCCTTGCTTAATCGTTTTTTTGAACAGAGTTAATTTCGTTGCAACTTGACTCGGGTATATTTTTTGATGGTAATGTACTCATGTAAGATGTGATATTATTCGTTTTATTTTTCTTTGGAATTTGCTTGACGTTGTTGCTGCCGCTAGCTTCTGATGTATTGGGCTGTATAGGTGATTCAGATAGGCTGCGTTTCTGGTTGCGTATTTCTTTTTCTTGGTCGTTAGGCTTTGGACGTTCCTTTAAGATTACAACCTTGTCGTAGCGCAGGACGGCGTTTATTCCTTGTTGTCGTTGTTTGTCTACGTCCTGTTGAAGTTGTTTGCGTTTTATTAAAATTTCTTTAGGATAATCTTCTTTAATGTTAATAGGTGAATCTTTCAATAGTTTTATATTTTTCAAGATCTCTATTTTGCGGCCCATAGTAGTCAACGTGACTACTACGGGTCGTGTGCTGGTTCCCTTTTTGCCAATCTTTTTACTGACTCAATTTCCAATTGGCTGCAGGAAATTTTCATTTTATTATTTAAAATATCAAGCAGTGATGTCTGTAGTCCTATGTAACCAATTTCAGTTTCTTCTACACCGTAAAATATAAGATTTTTCCTTCTTGCTTGTCTGTCTAAGTAATCGATAGTTTTTTGTTGTTTGTTTATGGTTTTTTCGAGGTTGCATGTCCTGCCCTCAATTTTCGCAAATTTGTCATCAATATTTCTATTTATGTTTTCTTGTATATTTTTCATTTCTTGCTTCTGGTCGGCTAAATCGCCTTGTATTTGTTTTAATATTGCCAGCATTTCCTCCATCTTAGTGCCCTCTATCGTCGAGCGGTCGAAACGTTTGGAGTTCGGGTTAGCTTGGGTTTTTTGCGCGGACGCACTGATGTCGTATTTTGCTACTGGCCGCTAGATGGCGTTAATATCCTGTTCGGGTGCGTTTGGATTTTTATTGCGCGTACGCACTGACGTTGTAGTTTTGCTACTAGCCGCTAGATGTAGCTGATGTTCTGCTCAGGTTTTGCTTGAGTCTATTGGGAGTTATCACGGACTTCGTAGCGTCGTGGCGTTTGCTACTGACCTCTAGATGGCGTTGGTTTCAACAGACGTAAATGTTCTATGTTGATGGCACAAAAATGTAATTGGGAATTTCTATAATTAATTGTTCGCCATATATGTAACGTTCCTTTTGATCACTTCCAGTAACAGATCTTTTTCCACAAAGAATCTTGTAATATCACTGTTTACATTGTCTTCAAAGTGTAGAAACCGGTAGGTGTTTCGGGACGGTATATTCTTGAGTTTTATAAGTTTTTGATGCACCGTTTTTAAAACCTTCATTTGCTGTGAGACTATATTATAAACACTACACGAATATAACACTTTTCACCATGAAATGTCTTTGTTTATATTTAAATTGAAGCAGAGATACAGAGTCGAAGTTCTAGCTATAGCCTTATAATAATAACGTCTAGAATGATAGTTCCCAACGGCCGAGGCGCCACACGTGAGCTGTGAGGCATAAAATGGATTCATGTAGTTGTGAACAACTCGTATTTACACGTGTCAATATACACAAAAACGCAGCAACAATGTTGCCAGTGCAATCACATTCCCCGAAATTGGGGATTTACTCTTGCCAGTGGTGATTAGTTATATTCAATTCTTTTTTAGGGTTCCGTAGTCAACTATAACCATGTCCGTCTGTGCGTCTGTCCGTCCGCGGCTTAGCTCCGCAATCATTATTACTAGAAAGCTGAAATTTGGTATGAGTATGTGTATATATCACGCCGACAAAACGGTAATATATAAAAACTAAAAAAAAAATTTTTTTCGGGTACCTCGAACAGCTAAAGTGGGGGTGAATTTTTTTTTTCGTTTAGCACTAGTGTGTGGGTGTCATTGAGTAGGTCTTTTAAAAATGATAGGGGTCTTCGAACATTATTTTTTGATAAAGTCAGCAGTTTTGTAAATATTCGCTCCGAAAATTAAAAAAATAGCGTCCCCCCCCCCCCTCTAACTTTTTAACCACGGGTTAAAAAATTATGGAAAATTTAATGAAAATGAGGCCTTACAAGTACTTTCAATGAAAACTATATGGAACAAAATCGGTCAACCCGTTTTTGAGTTACCGCAAAATTTCATATTTTTATTGGAGTTTACTCCTTAAGAATCGATTTTCATATATAAGCCCGGGGTATGAAAATTATGGGGTATAAAATCGAACGTATCTGCCGTGCTAATTTAAAAAGTCGTATCTCAGTATACGATCGGGGTAAAAATACGACTTCTTAATTTAGCAGGTTATGCGTTACGTTAAGCGTTATAGACTAAGATCCCTATATAAAATGACCTTCACCGAGATGTTTATTTCATGAAATGTATTTTAAATGTACTTAGCAACGGGAAAACATGGCTCCCGTTAGATAAAATTAATATTAATTGTTCTCTGCCATTTATTTATTTTAAATTACCACAAGAGGCTTAACAAATAACATAGACAAGAAACATATTCATAATTTCTCCGCGGAGACTGCGGCGGCGGCCGGCGGCCTACACGGCGGCGCGTTGCTGCGCAAGTGCGCATCGGGCAGCTTGACTGACAGTTGTCAATCTACAACAGCTGAGAAATGTGTTTTTGTTTTCAAGTTTTTGCTAATATTTTGCGTGAATCTCTATCATGTTACGAGTGTGATTGCTATCAGTGCATGAGTACTATCTAGTTATATGTGCAATTATAAACCACCGCTTCCCCCAGGAACTTTATGGGGCAATTTGTATGCCGAAACTTGGAGCGGTTTTTTTAAATACTTTATTTGTTATCGTAGCCGTAAGTTTTTATCTATTGCGTTTTTTAATAGTTTACTTGATGAATCCTAATAGCACGGGCTCCTCTCAGAATGTCGCTTCCAGGTCTGTGTCGCTGTCGCTGGAGAATTCCGTACAGTGCCCACATTGCTCCCAGATTCGTTTCTTTAAAGGTCAGAAAGGACTTAATATACACATCAGTAGAACCCATGGCATTCGTGCTGGCGCAATTACGTCGCCACCAGGCAAACAATTCACAACCAAGTCAGATCAGGCCTTTTTCTGAAAAAATCAGTGAGCTTAAACATTCAATTCCAGTGGTCAAACGAATTCCTCGCAGCGCTCGAATTCAGGTTGCACAAAAAGTGTGCCTACCTTTTCGTTCTTGTTTGCAGCGCCCAACAGGGTACATAATGTGATACTTAAACTATTTACTTTCACCTGTATAATCATTATGTGCAATAAACGTATTGAGTATATATTTTATAAACGTTCTTAAGGCCACGCGCGCACCAAGATTTTAGTCGCACGATAATTTTGTCGCATAAATGCAAGATATGGGTTTATATGAGAGTGCGCGCACCACGATTTTCATAAACCCATAAGTACGCTTATTTCTGCGACAAAAAAGTGGTGCGCGCCTGGCCTGAAGAGTAAACTCCAGTCGTGCGTCGGAGCTGACACACACACTTTTTTTTAAAAGGTGAAACGGGTGTGAGTCTAGTTGTGCAAAATGATCACGCAGTGCTGTGCTTTCTAGTTTTATTGAAACACCACACAGAGCACTTTATAACAAACAATGGATAAAACTGTCTTAGTAGCTTACACAGTAGTTTACTCTTAAACTCAACTACAGAAAGGAAAAAGACTAAACTCTTAACAATCACAATCATTCTCCGCCATCACGAATTCGCACACTGGCCGGCGCGCCAATCGGCGCGGGCGGCTGGGAGAATAACTCCCTTCATTGGACACAGATGGCGCCACCAGTGGGGTGCGGGCACTAGTAGGGTCCCGCGTATCATCCTCCCCCTCCAAGCTACATGAACGTCCCGTATGTGGCTTGGCTTTGGCAGTACTCAGATCAGGTGGACGTCCACGGTTACGACGAGGCTGAATGGGTACAGCATCTTCTCCCTGTCTATTAACAAAAGGGGTAAGAAATGCCGCGTGAAATTTACCTACAATGACAGCATTATCTAAGTGTGACCCCTCAAATGTGGTCGGAGCTCCCCCTATCTCGAAAATATCCCCGTTAGAAAGGAGAAGACCTGTTTGTTTAATACGTACAGAAGAATGCAGCATGATACCTTCACCGTCGCGGAGCATGTCGGCAGACGAACACGTTACGTGTCTGCTCGGCGACTCGAACTCAATGGGAAACAGTTTGTTTTCCTCGGAGAAATGCCACAAAGAAGTTGCGAAGTCCATGGAAATGGCAGCTTTCACTAGAAAATCAATGCCTAGTAAAGTGTCATTGCCGGACGCGTCAGGCAACACTACAAATTCCAGTGACACGGTCTTATGGTTAACAACGACATCCAACGTTGTTGTAAGCATTACCTTGTTCTGTACAGATCCATCTGCGAGCCTAATTGACATAAAAGATTCTAAAAATATTTGATTTTGTTGTTTTAATACTTCGTACAACGTGCAACCTACTATGGAACGTTTTGCAGCAGTATCTATTAAAGCCCTACCTTTTATACCTAAAACGGATATACCTAATATAGGTCGCTGTTGTTGTACAATGGATCTAGAGGATGAGTCCAAGTCTGCGGACGCGCAATCATAAGGAGGCAAGACTGTATCCGAACTAGAAGTCGACATAAACACGCTACTGTTTAATTCACTCCCCCTTAATTCAGCGTCAGCATCAGCAACCGAAATGTTTGCTAAAGTGTCACACGTAGACAATGTACTCTCTTTCGAAACTAAATTATTACCTTCATTTGGTGGTACTGCCGCGGCCACGCACACATCAATACATTGTGGAACTACCGGGTTAACGCACATATCATTACATCGTGGACCTGCCTGCTTGACGCAACCATCATGGTTAGGTAGCGACACTACCGGCGTCGCGCATTTTACAAAGAAATCTGTAGGTAAAACATTCGTAAACTGGCTAGGTAAAAACACGTTATTACGTTTTGTATTACGACATTCGTAAGTGTCGAGAGATTCGGGAATCACAGATTTAAACATCGATAGGTCATAATCAGATTTACGATTGTTTTTCAAATGACGTTCATTATTTAACAATTCGACTGAATTCGAGTTAGACGAAATCTGATTACGCCTATTATTGGCCTTAGCCTCATGTTCATAACAGTCTAAGTGACGATTATACAAATCGGTGCATTCAAAAACATCTGACTCGAGTGCGGAGGTCAAGGTCATTGAACCCAACGTACAAATTGGTTCGATCAGTATTGCCGAAAACTGAGAATTACACTTCGAACAGTCTGACCTTATCACGCCTTGTTCTCCACATCCGTAACAGTGAATAAAACTATTACTACTACTATAGTCATTGTCAATAGAACTACTGTTACTATTATCAGTTAGGTTTTTAAGTTTAGCACAATTGTCTTTATCGTGATTAGGTTTTCTACAGTAAACACAGAACAGACGTTTCTTGTTGGAATCGACGTTTTCTTTCGCACCAACCGAGGTAAGCGGCTGCGGCGGCGGCGAGATAGAACACGGAGACGGAGCGCGCGGCGCGCGCGCGGCCGGCGGCGTGTTTGATGTCGAGCGGCGCGCGGGGCCCGCGGCCGGCGGCGGCGGCGGCTTCCCCGCGCTCGTGCGAATTACTTCAACTTCGAGGGCGTCCTCTATCGAATGCGCATTACTTAGGAGCTCGTCGAAGGACTGGAACTCCTCACGACGAAGGCGCTCGCGGATGCGATGGTGTAGTAAGCCGTACAACATATCCAACTGCGCTTTGTCCGTGAGGTCCTCGGTAGGAAGTCGCGCGAGTATTGCGCGAGTTCGAGCCACGAACTTGTCGGTATTCTCCGTGGCCTGTTGTTCACTATTAAACAGTTCTCGGTAGAGGCGATGAGGCGGCCGACGATCTCCGAAAGCCCTGCGCAGTCGGTCTACGGCCTCTGCCCAGGACGTTGTAGAACCTTTAACTCCTTGCCACCAGGTCGCGGCGGAATGCGTCAGCAGTATGGAGAACCCTCTTATGGCGTTCTCGTCGGTAACTCCGCAACAATCCTTATAGGCCTCCACTGCGTCGATGAACCCGTCGAGACTCTCCTCGGCGCGCCCGCTGTAAGTGGCATGGCATCTCGAAAAGTTGCCGCTCACGACAGGGGCGGGGGCGGTGACGGTCACGCTGACCGGCTCGCCTGAAGCCGGGGTGGAAGAACGCACTTCCCGCAGAAGCCGTTGGAACATGTCGGCGTTGGATTGCTGAATGGTTTGCAGCAACATGGGCAGGTTGTCCATAGTCATCGTCACATTGCCCGAATGTTCACCATCGTTACCTCGAGGATGGTCGGCGGCGGTGGCCGCGGCGGAAGCGGCGGCGGCTTCTCCTTTGATGTCGACGCGCGATGATTGTCTGGCGTACGCGGAGTACGGTTAGAGCGAGTCATCATTGTTTATGTACGTAAGGCACTCGAAAAAAGTAGAAATGTTTATAAAACTAGTCAAAAGCACAGTTCACACTTTTATGTTTTTACAACACGTGGTTTACACTAAGCCAACGGAAAGGGCGCCATGAAACGGGTGTGAGTCTAGTTGTGCAAAATGATCACGCAGTGCTGTGCTTTCTAGTTTTATTGAAACACCACACAGAGCACTTTATAACAAACAATGGATAAAACTGTCTTAGTAGCTTACACAGTAGTTTACTCTTAAACTCAACTACAGACAGGAAAAAGACTAAACTCTTAACAATCACAATCATTCTCCGCCATCACGAATTCACACTGGCCGGCGCGCCAATCGGCGCGGGCGGCTGGGAGAATAACTCCCTTCATTGGATACAGATGGCGCCACCAGTGGGGTGCGGGCCCTAGTAGGGTCCCGCGTATCAAAGGACGTGTGTTGACTTCCAGAAGGTAATAAGTAACTACAGATACTTTGGCGTTTACGACCTTTTTATAGAGCTTGAAATCTTGTAACTTAAGTCTATTGTGAAGGATGAGCAACTACGGAACCCTACACTGAGCGTGGCCCGACATGCTCTTGGCCGGTTTTTTAAATCATAGAACTATTGTTAACTTTAAAAACTATTAAATACGTACATTACACGAAGGTTTTTTTTTTACTTATTATTATTAATTTGCAATGTTAGAACGTAGCTGTATGTTCAAATTTTGCAAGTCAAACTTTGTTAGAAATTGGATTATGTATTACCACCCTTATAATACCAACTTGGTTATGTAGAATCGTGTGCATGCTCTTTATCTTTTTGACGTGTATTATCTACTTTGTCTGTGTCGCTCTCTTTGTCTACGGTAGCCTTAGGAGATAGACGTGTTCTGTAAAGCTGCTCATTTTCTCTTTAATATAAAGTATTGTTATATACAATTTAATGCTTCGGATTCTGTGTGTAAGTAACAGTCACAATAAACGTGAAGGCCGAACACTGCGTTTTTACTTCCACTGCCCCAATGACCATTAGGTTTTATCAGGTTATGGGCCCAGTCGACGATTGCACTGTTCTGGCTATTTCCGTTAATCTCTTCACAAATCGTATCCTGAGGATCTTCGTGTGAGAACGAGCACATCGCTGACTTGTTGGCGTCAGCGCACAGAACTTGGTCACCCGGCTCACCGTGTTCGCCATATTGTGGTATATACCGCCACGTGTTTCCTGTTCGCCGGTAAGCTTGGATTTTCTCTTATGGCCAACGAAAACCAGCCGACCTCTGCGAACTACTCTAGCCAATCAGTCGAGAAACTTCGAGGCGTGGAAAATTACCCTACATGGAAATACCAAATAAAAATGTTGCTGACACTCGATGGCGTATGGGAGGCTGTAGAAGGTACAGACACGGATTCCTCGCACGTCAGTCGAGCGCTCGCTAGGATCGGTCTTACCGTGTCGACCGCCTGCTTGCAACATATTAGGACTGCGAAAACAGCCAAGGAAGCGTGGGCTAACCTCAAAACAGTTTTTGAAAACAAAGGTTTGTACAGGCGCGTGCTGCTGCTTCGTCAACTACACCGCATTGACTACAGACAGTTTAACTGTATGTCACGCTACATAGAGGCTTTGATGTCGCTAGTTCATCAGTTGGCGGACATCGATAAGAGCATAGAGGACAAGGAAGTAGTTGAACTCCTGCTGAGTGGCCTACCAGAAGAGTACGATGCGCTAGTAAGCAATTTGGAGACTGCAAATATCGCCAATAATAACCTCACTTCTGATATGGTCAAGTCTCGTCTTCTACAAGAGGAATTGAGAAAGAGGGAAGGTTTTTCCAATACGGAGGAAGCGGCATTGTTCTCGAAATCCAGGAACCGTCCGGTTAGTACATCTACAAAACTACAGAAGCAAATAGTATGTCACTACTGCGGCAAGGTTGGTCATATCAAGAGCAAGTGCTTCAAGTATAGGAAGGACAAGGCGAGGAACAGATCGCTTCTGGCTACGGAGACTACATCGGCTTATTTAGTTAAGAAGTCATCATTTTTTCTGGACTCTGGGTGCTCCAACCATCTCTGCAATGATAAGTCTTTATTGGACAACTACGTGGAGCTGCCGGAGAATGGAAGTAAAGTGATTCTGGCCAATGATGAGTCAATTTCGGCCGAAGGCATCGGGGAGCTACCTGTCGGTGGAGTTATCAACAAACTTAACAAGGTATTATATGTTCCTAACTTGTCCACGAATTTATTGTCAGTTAGTAAATTATGTAGTAATGGTTTTACTGTAATTTTTACCAAGGACAATTGTAATGTTTATAAAAGTTGTAAAATTCATGGCAATCCTGTTACCTCAGCATCTCATAAAAATGGTTTATATGAATGGGACGGGTGTATTCATAGTAGTAAAGGGACTTCGCAGGAAGTGCACTCTTCCATGTTTTTGCATAATAGGCAAGATACAAAGAGTGCTAACGTAGCTGTTTCATCTCTGTCAGCTGAGCTTTGGCATAAAAAGTTAGCTCATCTGAATTATAAAGGTATGTGTGCTTTACGAGATGGTCTTGCAACTGGTGTCAACTTTCAGGTTTGCTCTGATGCGAAGTGTGAGACCTGCCTGCTTGGGAAGCAAGTTGCATTGCCGTATCCCGCTGGCGAGGCTACACGAGCGCATAAACCTTTAGAAATTGTGCATTCCGATGTAGCGGGACCCATGCAGGAAGACAGCATTGGTGGTGCGAGGTTCATGGTAACGATGACAGATGACTACACCAGGAAGTCACACATCTTCCTCATGAGGCATAAATCCGAGGTAATTGAACATTTTTGACGACGCGTTTGGCTCGGTTGGTAGACACCTGCCTACTGAGTCGGCGGTCCTGGGTTCGAATCCCGGCCGGGGCAAATATTTGTGCAAAATATTTGTTCTTGGGTCATGGATGTTATCTATATATGTATTTATATATTATGTGTATATCGTCGTCTAGTACCCATAGTACAAGCTTTGCTTAGTTTGGGACTAGGTCGATTTGTGTATGATTGTCCCTTAATATATTTATTTATATTTGTCCCTTAATATATTTATATTTATTATTTATATTTTATTACTTACAAGAATTTAGTAGAAAAACAATTAGGATTGTCGATTAAAATTCTTCGGACAGATTTTGGGTCGGAATATTGTAACAGACGTTTTACTGATTTTCTTAAAAAGGAAGGCATCATTCATCAAAAGAGTGTACCTTACTGTCATCAGCAGATGGGGGTTGCGGAGAGGCTTAATAGAATTTTGCTAGACAAAGCGAGATGTATTTTGTTTGAAGCTGGTCTTAGTAAATGTTTTTGGGGGGAAGCAGTGATGACTGCGACTTACTTAAAGAATAGAAGCCCCACAAGTGCATTGTCTGGACATACTCCTGAAGGGCTTTGGACTGGATCCAAACCGGACCTTAGTCACCTTCATGTCTTTGGCTGCATCGCCTACTCCTTGATACCTAAAGAAAATCGTCGTAAACTTGATCCTAAAAGTAAACCTTACATTTTTGTTGAGTTATAGTGAAACAACAAAAGGTTTTAGACTTTTAGACCCACTTAACCCTAGAAAGGTGATCTTGTCTCGAAATATAGTATTTCTAGAAGATAAATTTTATAAGGATTTAGATAGATTAAGTTTTAAAGAATTTGACAATAAGAATGTATTTTATGAATTTGAATTAGCATCTACTGATAATCTTAAATCTAGTCAGAATAATTCAATTGAAGTATCTAGTCAAAATAATGAAAATTTAATTTATAATGAGAATAATGCAATTGAAATCCCTAGTGAAAATAATGTAATTTCTAGTCAAAATGTGGATAATTCAATGTCTATTCAAAATAATGAATTTCCAATCTGTAGTCCAAGAAGTGAGACGCAAATGCATAATCAAGATATTAATGAATCTTCTATGGCTTTTTCAGATTCGGAGGAATTCTGTACCGGGAGCGAGAATGATGAGCCAGGCTGCTCTCCTTCGGGCTCGAGTGACTCGTCGGGCGAGTCTGTAGTGCTGTCGTCGCCGTCGTCACGTTCAGGGGAAGCCCTGCCCTCGGCTGATGCGCCGGCTGTCCATCCTCTTCGACCCGTACGTACTACAAGGTTACAAAAACCTAAAAGGTATGCTGACTACACATCGGATTACTCCATGGTAGTACACAACGCGACGCCTGTCCATGACAACGATATACCATTATCGTATAGGGAAGCTGTCACTGGTCCCCTTAGCGCAGAATGGTCTGCCGCTATGAAGTGTGAGTATGACTCTCTCATAGCCAATAAAGTTTGGAGATTAGTTGATAGACCTAGTAATACTAATGTTATAAAGTCAAAATGGGTTTATAAAATTAAGACAGATGCATCAGGTAACTTTGAAAAGTTTAAAGCGCGTTTAGTTGCCATGGGTTATACACAAATGTGAACCTTGTATCTATATAAGTAAAGACAAAAATAGTTTAGTGATAGTAGCTCTGTACGTAGATGATTTTTACATTTTCTCTAATAATAGTACTCTGAAAAGTAAGCTTTTCAATGTATTGCAAAGTGAGTTTAGTTGTAAAAACTTGGGCAACTTAAAAAGCTGTCTTGGCATTAATGTCGTAAGAGAAAGAGATGTATTAAAATTGGATCAGAGCGACTATATCATGAAAGTACTTAAGCGATTTAATATGGAAAACTGTAAACCTGTTTCTACTCCAATGTCAGTAGGCTGTAAATTTGAAACTGACTGTGAAGCTTTGTGTGATGAAACTTATAATTACAGAGAACTTATGGGTTCCCTAATGTACTTGGCTGTCTGCACTAGACCCGATATAGCTTATGCTTGTAGCCATTTGAGCCAATATAATTCTAAGTTTAATAAAAGTCATTGGCTTGCAGCTAGACGGATTTTAAGATATCTAGCAGGTACAATTAACTATTCCTTATATTTTATAAAGAGTAGAGAATTGAATTTAATTGCATATGCAGATGCCGACTGGGCTAATGACATTGATAGACGCTCTTATACAGGGTTTGTAGTTAAGTTGGGTTCAAATGTCATTAACTGGGAATCACGCAAACAGCGTTGTGTTGCACTTAGTTCAACTGAAAGTGAATTTATTTCAATCAATGATGTATGTAAAGACCTATGTTTTATTAAGAACATTTTGTCTGAAATTTTATGTGTGAAACCTAGCATCACTGTGTATAATGATAACCAGAGTGCGCACAAGCTGCTACTTTGTAAAGAATATTCTCATAAACGCACCAAGCATATAGATGTGCGGTATCATCACATAAAAGACTTGGTACATAACAATGTTTTAACTGTAAAATACTTACCAACGGAGGAAATGATAGCTGATGTACTTACCAAGCCGCTTAGTTTCAGTAAACATTCCAAATTTGTTCATAGCTTGAATGTAAAGTAATTTAAAGCATGTGTATGTGAATGTAGAGTTACGATTTACTTGTTTGAGAATGTAAATGTACTATCATAAAAATAGTATGCATTTTTCTTCACTTTGTTCTTTGTTGTATCTTGTGGAAGCATGCTATTGTTATGAATGTGTATAAGTAAAGTTAGTCTCTACTTAGGGCAAACATTATGGTCAATGTAAACTTATATAATTGATATTATATTAAGTTAAAGCCTTACATCAGAGATAAGTCTGTACACATTGTCTCTTCATTGTCGATGTCGTTGTGTATTTGTGTCTAGGCATGTGACATATTGGTCTTATAAGTGTGAGGGGAAGTGTTAGAAATTGGATTATGTATTACCACCCTTATAATACCAACTTGGTTATGTAGAATCGTGTGCATGCTCTTTATCTTTTTGACGTGTATTATCTACTTTGTCTGTGTCGCTCTCTTTGTCTATGGTAGCCTTAGGAGATAGACGTGTTCTGTAAAGCTGCTCATTTTCTCTTTAATATAAAGTATTGTTATATACAATTTAATGCTTCGGATTCTGTGTGTAAGTAACAGTCACAATAAACGTGAAGGCCGAACACTGCGTTTTTACTTCCACTGCCCCAATGACCATTAGGTTTTATCAAACTTGACCAACTTCCCAGAGTCCAATCGAGTTGAAATTTTGAACACTATTAATAATAATAAGTCAGATAATAATGATACTATTTGTCTTTTAAAGAAACCACCACGAATGACGTTGACATTGTTGACAAACCATCATAAAATCATGGCCACTTTGGAACTCTATGAGTAAATGAGGGACAGCATGCTTGTCTCGCCCTATCTCGGCGAGTATGTACAACCGGTATCATATTCGCCCACCTTTGCGAGTAGTGTGGACCTGCAATTAGTAGAAACCTACGACTGTATAGCTATCTCTGTACAGCACGTTAAGTGTAAGCAAGAAAAAATGAGACGATAGTATATTTGTCAACACGTCGTCTTTAAATACGTAAAAACGCATGTGTAAAATTTTTGTTTTTAGTGACGTCCGCATATCTAGATAAGATATTGATAAAACTACCATTATACAGGAAATTTGGAATAACGATGTGGGAACTTTTGTTTTGGAGGTGAAACCCGCTCCAGACCTTCCGATCCGATCCGATTTATCGGAAGAAATTTCCTATACTCGGATTTCTAATTCAAGACCAATAAAACTACGACAGATACGTCACTGACAAAATTGTCAATATTTAAATGACATCTGAGTTTGTTTCTTGGCTTGCACCAAATGGACAATGTTACAAGTACAATACCAGATTTTGTACCAAAAATCTCCGATGTTTAAGTTTTTATTATCTCCTCTCGTAATTATGTAATCATAAATATTTCTAGTTAATTTGTTAAAACATAGAGTTAAAACTACAGTTACTTTGGCGTTTACGACCTTTTTATAGAGCTTGAAATCTTTCTTGTAACTTAAGTCTATTGTGAAGGATGAGCAACTACGGAACCCTACACTGAGCGTGGTCCGACATGCTTTTGGCCGGTTTCTAACAGTGTTTTTGTAACTTACCATGAGTGATTTCTGCTAAAAACATAACTTTAGCATGCTGTAAAAAAACTCAGCATATTGACGTTCCTCTTTATTTAAAAACATGGCTGATTTGTTTTCTGTAAATACACACTAAAACTATGGCATAATTGCTACAAATATTAAATATAACGTTTGTTGAAAACCAGAACTCAATAAGTAACAAGTCCTACTTACTACTTGACCCAAGCTCGTATCGTGTCTCGGTGATCGGTATCAATATCAATCATCTGGATACGAGCTTTTGAAGACGTACTAAGAGACATTTTAGTGAGTTTCAGTTGTCACCAAGCGAAATCATTGTAATAAATTTGATTTAGGTGCTTAACACTTTTGGGTGAGCAACGTCTCTAGACGTCGCGTATACTCGGATTCTATTCTATTCTATTTTTTTTTTAAGCGACCATTACTGCCAATGTCTCGTTGCCAATCGCACTAGGCGACTAGATAGAGGATTGATACCACGTTGTACGGTGAGTTGAAAAAATCGTGCTTTTTGTAGTGATAGCGATTTACAAAAAACCACGCGGACTATCGGGCCTTGACCCAGGAAGGGCTATGAACGCTTCAAGTTGAATTCTTCATTAGCTATTCACTCATACGTTAGATCACTGCACAATACGCTATCAATATTACACATTGAACAACTAAAATGAATAAATAATGAACAACGAAACTTAAACGCATGCGGCCATCTTGAGACACGAACCGGAAGTCTATACTCGGATTTCTAATTCAAGACCAAAAAATCTACGACAGATACGTCACTGTCAAAATTGTCAAAGTCACTTATGTCACTGTCAAGTTCATTTTTCAGGTTTCGCTAACCTTTTAATAATACCTATGTTGCCTTTAGAAATATAAGGAAACATATTACAAATAGGCCAACATCATTGATACATTAGGTTTTAGTCAAAAGAAAATGTTTTGTCGTTACAAACATTACAAGTTCCGTATCGCACGACAAGGTTTTGGCGGATGGGGCTAGGCGAATAAAAGTATAAGGTTTTTCGACAGCGAATCGAAATAAACAAACGTTTCTACGAGACCATGTCATATCATAGGTCAATAAACCTTCGTTCCCACCGAGTATTCCACAACACTCATGTTTTTTATAATACGAAATACGGATGCATTAGTTTGGCACGTAGTAGGTAGTAAGTACTAGGTACTTCTTTATTATCTGCGTATATTGCACTATTTTCTGATTTTTTTTTGAAGCTACAGCTACAAGTTAAATATTTAGATTTAAATTGCCACCTTTATTACCAAATGTTTTGAATACCTGAAGTGTTACAAGTACAATACCAGATTTTGTACCAAAAATCTCTGATTTTAAAGTTTTAATGATCTCCTCTCGTATTTATGTAATAATTAGTATATCTAATTATTTTGTTAAAACAATGACTTAAAGTTACCAATAAATAAATTATTTTAGTATGTTTAAAAAAGATAAAGCATTTTACTATTGTAAAAATATTTTATTGTACTGGCAACCTTGTGGTAGTTTTTTTGGTCTTGAATTAGAAACAGCGTTGCCAGATGGTTACATTTGTTACATTTTTCGTAACTTTTAACCCTCTCTCGTAACATGTAAGTAACTTTTGATTTCTGGGGAATTCTCGTAACTTTTCAGTAGGTTTTGTTAAAAATACTAAAGTGGGAACATTAATTTCGATTCTGAATCCAAATAACATGTACTATCGCGCAAAAATATAACATGTGTACCACTGAAAAAAACTTAATGAAAATTTCGTACCGATAAAATAAGTACCATTAATGTAATAATCCAGTATATATTCGGAATCAGCTTACGAAGCCCTTTCATTAGATACGCAATAATCAATTTGTAAATCCGTAAATATGTATTTATATAGCAAAAAGAAGCAAACAAATTTTTGTAGAGGTTGGAAAGTAAACAACGGATGGATGAGTAAGTTCGAGGGCAAAGATGAGGTCCTAGGTAATACTAGTCCAACTATTGCACTTTCGGCCAAGACACTATAATATTTAATAGTATGTATATGATGCTTTTAACAACTAATAAAATAAATATTTACACAATATCGCAAGATTAACATTATGTTTCTCCCGTCAGTTTTAATTTTTTAAATATTTTTTTTAAATCATCACCAAGTTTGTCTAACGAGTCGTGTCCCTTGAAAGACGCGATAAATTCAAAAAACCTAACAATCAATATCAACAGTCAACACAAATATAATACAATTCCTTCATTAAGTTTTTAAAATAAAATTTTTAATTTATCTAATGCTTATATTCGGTGCACTATCAGTGCAGATACCAGTAAGAATTTTGAATTGGCTGCTTTTAAGCCTTACTCGCTCGAACTCGCTAATACAAAGATAAAAGCTTAAAGAAAAATTGAAAAAGGAGCTACCTGGCTGCTTTTATCAAGCTACACGAGTCGCTCAACAGACTGTATTAGCGAGTACCTAAACATATTAAAACTGAGGCGTTTTCCTTGATTTTTTTCAAGTCTGATTTTTAATTAGCCGGAATAAACTGATGCAATTTTTTATGAGCGCAATTTAATTAAGTTTAATTTGGTTTCAATATAATATCACTTTTTATCCATAAAAGTCAATCTAATATCAGCAATTAAAGCCTGACCAGAAATATATGAGGATGCGCCATATTGCGGAATTTCACTGGAAGTAATTTCTTACACTGGCAATGATTTTATGATGGTTTGTCAACAATGTCAATGTCATTCGAGGTGGTTTCTTTAAAAGACTAGTATTTAAAATTATCTAAAGAAAATGCCGAAATCCATTCACAGTCGTGAACGTAAGATTATAAATAAAGTGTACACGTGTTTTTTACACGAAAAACAGTCAGGAAAAGAGTGCATTCCATTAAATGATATTACGAGGTTAACATAGTGGAACTGACAGGTATTTAAAGTAATGTCATTATAGTGGGTTGCGATTGGTTGCAAAATTGTTGCCACATAAATCTTGTAAATAGCGCCCTTTTGACAATCCTCATATATTTCTGGTCAGGCTTTACGTGTTTTCTCATTCATTGTTTTAAATTATAATTTCTGAATAACGAAAATATAAATTACGACATCTGTCAAATCACTTAGGCTATTTAAAAATTCAGAAACTGGATGAGGGCGGTGCAAGATCGATCGTTCTGGAGCTTTGGGGAGGCCTTTGTCCAGCAGTGGACGTCTATCGGCTGATATGATGATGATGAATTAAAAATTCAACTTTAGATATAAAACTGTTGGCGGATATTATGCGTTTTGTAAAAAAAATACACCTAAAATTATGCATTCTCATTGGTCAATTTACTTTGACATTTGTTGGTCCATTAGATGGTCGTTTATAACTCGTCAACAAGATTATTGTCATATGGACAGTTTTCAACACTATACACAGCTTCACGTCACACCGCGTACCGGAAGACGTAGCATGGAAAGCATTGGATGAGGGCGGCGCACGCACGACCGATCGTTGTGGAGAAATTTGGGGATGCTTTTGTCCAGCAGTGGACGCATATTGGCTGATATGATGATGATGACATTGATGACACATTTTTGGGTAGTGACGATTATATTTTTTGATATTACAAACTTATTTACAGTAAATATTATATACTTTCATAGTTTGTACCTTTGGAACCCTCGGTACGCAAATCCGACTCGCTCTTGACCGGTTTTTTATTAATATTAAAATGTAGCTTTCGCAGCAAAAATGTAACTTTTTGAGGAATGAAACGTAACTTAGGCCACAATGGCTCTGGCAACACTGATTAGAAATCGTAGTTTAGTCATCTGTTTCTCTAGGCTTATGACACACGCTTCAGTGTGCGCGCCTGAAAGTGTTAATGCATCATTTAGTTTAAATGTAACTTCATGACAATTTTTGGCACGAATTGTAAAGTACGGAAAACTCGTAAAAATTGATGGGATATTAAAATAAAAAATTGGGCAAGTGCGAGTCCGACTCGCGCATGAAGGGTTCCTAGGGTACATATATATACCTAGGTATAACAAGTTTGTTGTATGGGAGCCCCCCTTAAATATTTATTTTATTTTATTTTGAGTATTGTTGTTATAGCGGCAATAGAAATACATCATCTGTGAAAATTTCAACTGTCTAGCTATCACCGTTCTTGAGATACAGCCTGGTGACAGACGGGCGGACGGACAGCGAAGTCTCAGTAATAGGGTCCCGTTTTTACCCTTTGGGTACGGAACCCTAAAAACAATATCACGTGATTTTTATTTTCTTAGTGCAAAGATAAAAACAGAGCATTATGAAAATTCTCCAAGATTAAGTTTTTCGATTCAATTGACCCTCCCCTTGAAAAGGATTCCAAGCTTCTTGGCTTCTTTTTTCGCTGAAGATTCAATAAAGAGCCAAGTCAAAACATACATTGCTTCATAAATAGTTCTTACGAACAGATACAACACTCTCATACAATACAAATAATATAATTAGTAGGATCCACAGAACTGATATCGATAATATTTTGAACGACGCTAGGAAGTTACCTATAATGCGACTAATTTGAAAATAATGTGGTGTCAACATCATCTGCTTACTCGCCTATTTTATATGATAGCATAATATAGTGTCAGTGGTGTCATCATAATCTGCTTACACCCCACCCCTACTTTATATGGCAGCATCAAGGCAGCATAATAATCGTGACAGTGGTCTTTGTGACTTTTAGGCTGATCGGGTCTGACGTCATCAACGTCCTATCTTATCTATGGGGTACCAAATCGCTCAAGCCGGGATACCCGGTGGGCTCTTAAGATGCAAATACACAAACCGATGAATACATTTTGTTGCTTTAAAATGCACCGTAGGAAACCGCGCCGGCTCCGGCGGGAACGGGGCAGAAATAAATCACGACACGTAAGGCTTTCAGTTTATTAGTTAAACAAATATCACTTTTATTTACAACCAAAGCAATCACAAATAATAGTATTAACTAATCGTAATCACCTAAAACTACTTAACAGATTGAAATATTTACAATAGAATTAACAATCGTTCAACTGTCGGGTCGTCCGCGCGCGTCAACTACTCGGTCGCGGAGGGTTCCCTCGTTAAGTACCGGGCGCCGGCGGCTCCCGCTCCTCTCCTCGCTCCGCTCGTGCTGCGAGCTGTGAGCGGCTGCCGCGCCGCGCTAAGTACTGGCACTGGCACTGGGCTGCGGCGCGGCGCGCAGCGGTCACGCGGTGGCTAGCGGCTGCGTCACGACGGGCGAGCGGCGGCGCGGCGACGAGTCCGCGCCCGCGCCCGCGCCCGCGCCCGCCGCCGCCTCCGTCAGCCGCAGCGCCACCTCCAGGTCCCGCAGCACCTGCGCACCGGACACACTTGTAGCGAGCTTATACATGTGGGTGAGGGGTCGCCCCTTTTGCCCCTAGCCCCAACTTACTGGGATTTGCGAGTAACAAGGGTGTTACACTTTTAATTGTTTGTCTGTACCCCAGCTTGGAAACCCTGATCCTGAACTAGAGAGCCCTCCATCTAAGGAGCTCACATAAACGATAATAATTGACCTGAGGAGTAGAAGAGTACCGAATTCGGACTCTCACCATCATCAGACAAGCCTGACGGTATCATACGAGTATTATCGTATTATGATCAAGTTAAGTAGGTATCTAGCTCAATAATCGGTTGAATATATCTGCTTCAATATTGAATAGCAAGATTCCACGCGGACGAACATAGCTACATGCAAGTTAAATAAAAGATCTTGGTCGATGCAGAACAGAGACGTTTAAGTCGCTAATTCCCTAACTGCTTTTGGCTGTATAGCCCCGGACTATATTTCTGATTCATATTTTGAACAAAACACAAACCAACGCCTTCTAATATATTTCGGTATCTACTTTTTTGCAATTTTGGTACACAGTCCGACAAGTTGCTTTGCAACCCTCGCCATACATATATTTTACAGGCGAGGTGTAGTGTTTAGTAACTGACGTAAATAAAGAGTAAATATTCCACAAATTTTAAATAATTTTCTCATAATATATTTAGCTAAAATATTAACAGCGTCGCATGTTCTTTTTTATATTTATTTCAAAAGAACGAAGGATTGAGTGAGTTTTGGATTAACTTTTTTAATGACATACCGCTATACTGTCATTTTATAATGCAACGTTTGTAGGTACACTATCGCCATCTGAAAGCTGTTTGTAGCGCGACTATCTGGGGGTTAAATCGATACTGGTCAGACTGTAGATACTAATCTTACGTAAGATTGAGAGGGGATTGGAAGAGGACTTTCTAAGTTCCAGGATGAGGGTCAGAAAGTGGGTAAAATTGTCCTACGCAATGAACGCCCCAGAGTTATAAAGGCAGATGACTAAAAGTCGTTGAATCAGTCGTGGAGGTGGATACCTCGGTCTCCTTGTGGTCGAGCAGCTGGAAGCGCGCGTCGAGCGCGGTGAGGTGCGCGAAGGTGAGGTGCAGGTGCGCGTGCAGGCGCAGCAGCGCCAGCTCGCGGAAGTGCGCGGCGTACAGGTGCGCCACCACGTGGAACAGCAGCCGCACCACGCGCCGCACCACGCTCTCGAACATGGCCGGGAACTCGTTCGCTGCAACAAACAAACAAACAAACACTACTATATAATATACGTACATATAACATTCCGTGACTAACCCCATTTTACTGAATTATTGTATTAAGCGGTTTACACTCACGTGAAATTGTCAGGAACGGCCCGACATGTTTGGAACTCGTATGGAGACTAGGGAGAAAAGGTGACTTATTAATATTATTAAAACCCGACCGCTCGAGTAACTACTAAGTTGAAGAAGATAATTGGTACCTTGTCCGCTGGTGACATATCTAAATCGTTACGCCAGATGAACCCGACGACCCCCAAATTTACGGGCTGCCAAAGATTCAAAAGCCGGACTGGCCCTTGCGGCCCATTGTAAGCCAAATAGACTCCCCGACTTATAAGGCATCCCGCCACATGGCCAGTATACTGCAACCGTTGACAGGCAAGACGTCTAGTTATGTACGATTGTACGCGACTCGGCACATTTTGTGCAACTACTGGAGGATGTCGTGTTGCGAGACAACGAGTTGATGGTTAGCTTCGATGTTACATCTCTTTTCACGAATGAACTGCTTGCTGAACTTTCTTTCAATACTCCATCCAGGCTTAAAAGACACTACCCTCCCCTCCCCTCTCAGTTCCCTTTTCCTCGCGTAACTAAAGGAAAAATAGTTTTCTGTTGCGTGCTGGTAAAAGTCTTAATAAAGTAGCAAAAGAGCTGGTAAGATGACGAACGAATTTTTTAAGTGAGCGTGCTTTAACCGAATCTGCTGTCTGGTGCATTGATTATATTAGTTGTTTTATTTAAATTAGTTCTATTACACTTAGTTTGTAGTCACAGGTAGTTGCGATGTTGTGCATTGTGCGAGCACTTTATTTTTGTATAAAATGTCACTACCGGTGGGAACCTGTAATTGGCTTTCTATTAACTATTTCTAAGAGCAATGTATTGTATGTAGCTGTTGGTTCTCCTAATAAATAATAAATAAATAAATAAATTTTGGTTCGGAACAATCTACCTGCTGAGTATATGAAGCTGATAGAGTTTGGTTTGACGAACGGCTATTTCATGTGGCAGGGGGAGTTCTATTTACAAACTGAAGGTGTATCAATGGGATCGCCGATTGCGCCGGTTGCTGCCAACATCTTTATGGAAGATTTCGAGGAGAAAGCGTTGGAGGGCTGCCCTTTTAGACCTAGACGGTGTGGTGGCGCTATGTGGATGACGTTCTTTGACCATCGAGAAAGAGTTCAATGGAGCGCTTCCATTTTTGGACGTGCTGGTGAAACGCATGCCGGAAGGACGGCTGAGTCATACGGTGTACCGCAATTCCACGCACACTGATCGATACCTGCAAGCTGATTCCCATCACCATCCAGCACATTTGTTGTCGGTACCGCGGGCGCTCATTAATAGGGCTCTGCGTTTATGCGACCCACAGTACAGTCGCCATCAGATATATCGCAGCATATAAGGCGTTCATAAATATGTGAACACAACCCTTATTGACTGGGCGTTACAGTGCATGTTCATATATTTATGAACGCCTTATATGCTGCGATATGTCTGATGGCGACTGTACGTGAATAAAGAGTTGGCGCATGTGCGACAAGTGTTGGAGAGCAATGGATATAAGCGGAGACATAGTCAGCGTGTAGCGAACCCGAGTGCAGCGCAACGACCGCAGAATGTGGAGAGAGCACCTGCGTACTTGCCTTATATTAAAGGGGTGACGGATACCATCGGAGACATGTTGCGCCGCCGATACAGTATTAGAACCTGGTTCCGTCCGTTGACGGTAAGGCAGTTGTTGCAGTCACCTAAAGATAAAGATCCGTTCGGTAGCCCGGGCGTGTAAGAAATACCCTGTGCGTGTGGCAAGGCGTACATCGGGGAGACGGGACGTAATGTGTCTGCAAGGATTTCTGAGCATATACGCAGCGTACGGAAGCTGGACACGAATAATTCCGCGGTCGCTGAACATGTCGTCGAAGCCGGTGCGTCTCATTTTGTCCGTTTCGATAAAGCAAGAGTGTTGGTACGTGAGAAACGTTTTATATACAACGTAAGGTACACGAAGCTATCGAGATCGGACGGCGCCCGACTTTTAATAGAGACGGCGGTTGGGCTTTACCTCCAGCATGGAAGCCTGTGCTTCCGGCGGCGAAACATATTGTGCGTTTAAGACAATCCCGTGGACACCATTAGTCAAGTGTGCGTAATGTCTATTGATGACAAAGTGACGTTGGACGGTGCTGGACGGACAAGTTGCGGGCTTGCAAGCACCGAGTGTAAACCGCTTATAGTAGAGTTGTTAATCCGCTGTTTTCTAACATAATTGTGCGCATCGGGTTACAAGCATGAAATTTCTACCACAGATAGAGTGTTCCACGGTGATTATTTTCAGATGTGGAGGGAAGTCAGATTCGTCCCCTGTGAGGCGGGAGAGCGGAGTGAATACGGCCAAGTATCCCTCTTTTCTTTCTTCATTGCTGGTCAGTCAAGTCTACCAGCACGTGTTTGGTATCGTTTCCGTGTAAAACAAATATCAGAAATTCATTTTTTATGTTATTTTTGTATAGTTCTGTATAAAAATATGGGTGTAATGGCCGAAAAGGTAAAAATCACAACAAGTTTTTTTATTCAGTGAGGTAAATTAGTTCAATTTCGTGAACATTTTCAAATTATTGTTATTATTTCAAAAAGTTCATTTAATCTGGTTTCTAAAAATATATGAATGTTGGGCACTTCTCATACAAACAGTAGCTTAAAATATATCTTTACGTTGGCGTAACCAACGTAAATCTCCGAACGCATTCTATTTCGCTTCATTAGATACATTAAATAATGATTATTAACATGCTTTTACATATAATATGTACTATATACGTCCTAGAAAAACAAATTAATGTAATTAAAACAAATTTTTTTTTTGCTAATGTATCACGAGCACACGGGCTAATCTCAGCATCAACAATTTATTTAAGTTACTGTTTGTATGAAGAGTGCCCAATATTTATATATTTTTAGAAACTAGATTAAATTTGCTATTTTGCAATATTTTTCTTAGTTGTAAATATTCAGGAAATATAACTAATTTATCTCCCTGAATAAAAAAAACTAGTTGTGATTTTTACAATTTCGGAAATCCAACCATATTTTTATATGGTACTATGAATAAATAACATGAAAAATGAATTCCTGATATCTGTTATACACGAAAATGATACCATACAAGCCCTAGTAGCGTTAACTGATCAGTAATAAAAAAAGAAGTAAAGGCCTCTTTTGTCTTATTCACCCCCCTTTCCCGCCGCACAGGGGACGAATCTGACTTCTTTCCACATCTAAAAAGAATCACCGCAGAATACTCTATCTGTGGTAGAAATTTCGTGGTTGTATCCCGATGTACACAATTTCGCGACTTAGCAAAATGTACTAGAACACGCAGGCTAAGCTCAACAACAACATTTTTTTCAAGGTACTTTTTGTATCAGATGTGCCCAATATGTATACATTTTTAAAAACATCATTAAATTTGCTGTTTAGTAATATTTTTTTAAATTGTAAATATTCAGGATAGATAACTAATTTATCGTTAAGAATAAAAAAAACTTGTTGTGAATTTTACCTTTTCGGCAATAAACACAAATTTTAATAGGAAACTATTCTTAAATAACATGAAAAATTAATAGCTGATATCTATTTTACACGAAAACGATGTCGTGCAAGCCCTTATAGCCTTAACTGATCAGTAATAAAAAAAAGAAAAAGAGCAGTACTTGGTCCTCTTCACCCCGCTCTCCCACCACACAGGGGACGAATCTGACTTCCCTCCACATCTGAAAATAATCACCGTAGAACGTTCTATGTGTGGTAGAAATTTCATGCTTGTAACCCGATGCGCACAATTTCGCGGCTTAGCAACTCTACTATTAATACAATAATTAAATATGTCTCACGAAAGTTTTAATAATATTATCCCATTTTACTGATCCGACATGTCGTGTCCGACCCGTCTAAACGTGAGCTTCATGTTGTCGATTCGATTTACATAATAAGCTTCGATTTATTAACCAAATCAGATATTTTCCAAAAAAAACTGCTTATCACTACATAGTATAAAACAAAGTCGCTTTCTCTGTCCCTATGCCCCTTTGGTGCGAAGCCGGGGCGCCGGGCGGGTCGCTAGTAGTTACTATAAATCGTAGCGGTAAGCCTATAGATATAGGTACTACACAGCGCAGATTTGATTGATTTAGCACACATCCGCTTAGTCACGCCGTATTGGGCAGCGTAATTGGTAGGATAACTGATAAGGTTTCATGTCGACGGGCGCCACGTTGTCGCAGACTGCAAGTCTCTGCGCGCCCGGCCCGGCCCGGCCCGGTCCGTCGGGACTGTAGCAATAGTAAGGCATAATCTGACGCTACTAGAAACTAAACCAGTGCCCCTCATCTGTACCGTGGGAACCCAGAACGATACCTACACATCGCGTGTCGTGTAGACACGCTCAGCCAGTCGGTTGCCAGTGTTGCCACACGCGCTCACGGCCGGACGCCGCCGGTCGCGCTATAAAATCACAAAAAAATGGCTTCGTCGCGAATAAGACCAACATGCTGCAGCGTTGCGTTGCGGGGTGTAAAAACGATAAAAGCAACAGACATTTATCCGTTTTTTCTTTGCCGACAGACGATGAAATGTTAGTAAAAATTCTTAGAATAAGCACCTACCTAAAATTACGCTATCGCATTGCACTGTTACAATAGATGTTATGTGGAATAAATAAACTTACCTACTTAATATACTTAAATTAATAGAAAACATCCACTACCTACCTATACAGTACTTTTATCTCACGAGCGCGGGTGAGCCATGTTTGTGTCAGTAGATGTACATGCACATTGGCTCTGTGTGGGTGAGCTCGGGAGCGTTCAGTGCCGTCTCACCCACACAGAGCCAATGTGCATGTACATTACTCACACAAACATGGCTCACCCGCGCTCGTGAGATAAAAGTACTGTATCAACAAATGACAATAATCTTTACTCACTAATATTTACGAAATAAGTTTCGTACGTGTGGCGGTAGAGTGCATTGGACGGCCTAAGAAAGGGCGTAAACGTCGGCGTTGTTCTTGGCACTTAAGACCTTTTGCAAGGAATGCATTCGCAAAGATGAAACGTGATCAGAATATTAAACAACTTGTAACTAGTGATTGTTTCGAAGCTTGTAATGCTAGTATTATTATTATTTATTTATTTATTTATTTTTTATTCACATAATATTTACATAGCATTACAGTAAAACCAAAGCGCTATGAAACTAAATTAACTAAAACATAATCTAAAACAACATAACTCACGTACAAACGCTCGATTCTCTAACGTCCATCACTTCGCAGAATCTCAAACATTCACAGCACACAGCCGCCCAACTCCATGCAAACAATATGTAACACATTATCCCATCAAAAACATAAATGTTAAATGAGAGCCAAGTTCAATATCGCGTGCTCTTCGCCGACAAAATAATTTAGATATACAGGGTGTCCCTAAAACCAACGCCAAAATGAAGAGGGGTGATAGAACAGCTCATAAGCAACCATATTAAGTCAATTTGACCTTAATAAAAAGTTCATGGTTTTCGACATATTTGCATTTTTTTAAAACTCGTGACTTTTGATGCCCTGCGTCAGTATGTCCATTGCCACCACTGCAAATTTAGGTATTTTATAAATCTGTTTTTTGCAGGATGTTACTAAAAACATATCCTATCGAATGTAATTTAAATTTATTACATATCATGATGCTTTGTCGGTAAAAATAATTAAAAAAAAAGAATTATAGCAATTTATAAAATTTAGCCTGCGGTTTTGATCGATTTTCATTTAAAAAAAAGTATTGTAAACTAACATGGCACACAACATAAAAAGATAGTCAATTTATTGTAGTTTTCAAAAAGGTACAGCATTTTCTAATTTACGCAGCAGTTTACGAGATATTGATATTTTACACCAAAAGGAGCTCATACTGCAGTTATTACATAGTATGGAACCAGAGCCCCTACTAGGCTCAGAGTTTGAATTTCGAACTAAAAATAGAATCAAAGAATACATAATTTCAAATTGGAACACAATTCGAAATTCGAATTCAAGTCGGCTTTCTGATTAAAGAGTACCTATTTTAGTAATTTTAGTACACTTCGTCAATTCGTTTGATGTGCTTTATTTAGTTTGGGTTCTTATTTTCTTAAATAGACTTGCTTTACCAATAGAACTCTTGTTGGCTTTGTGATTTGGATTTTTGGTACAATTAAAACTTTGCTTTGTGCATCTTGGACTCGAGTTCTGCCTATTGATTTTAACTTCGATTTACTTTGGCTCTGTTAAGATTAATTGTAGTGCGTTTGTTACAAATATGCCAGAGAATTATACTCCTCAAGAATATGCCAACATGCATTTTGTCTATGGGGAATGTCAAGGTAACTCTTGCGCTGCAGCTAGACTCTATCGAGAAAGATATCCAAATGTAAGGCATCCGGACCATCGAGTATTTCGAAATGTTCATCTCGCATACTCACAAGGCGTTTTGCCTGGCAATCGTGGCGGATTAGGAAGACCTAGAGGAGATTACGATGAAGATGTTTAACAAGAGATTCAAAACGACCCATCGACTTCGACACGGAACATTGAACGTAATTTAGGGATATCAAAATCTGTTGCCAATAGAATATTACGTCGTTATGGATTTCATCCATACCACATACAACGTGTTCAAGCGTTGCTGCCCCGTGATTACCCACTTCGTGTTCAGTTTTGCCAGAAAATGCTGCAAAAACACAGAGAGGATCCCAATTTCATAAATATGGTTTTATGGTCTGATGAAAGCACTTTTAAGAGAGATGGATTTATGAACATGCACAATTTACACAGTTATGCATTAGAAAATCCTCATTTAATGAGGGAAGATCGGTCGCAGTACCAATTTAAAGTGAACCTCTGGACTGGAATATTAGATGGGAAAATAATTGGCCCATTTGAATTACCAGAAACGCTGAATGGTCCAAGTTATCTGCATTTCTTAGAGAATGAGTTGCCAAATCTTCTCGACGACGTACCTTTAGCTACGCGGAGGTCAATGTGGCTGCAGAATGATGGCTGTCCAGCACATTATGCACGCGAAGTGCGACTACATTTAAACCAAACTTATCCACAGAGATGGATCGGCCGTCTGGGTCCCATTTTGTGGCCTCCTCGATCTCCAGACCTAAATCCTCTGGATTTCTATTACTGGGGTTATATTAAAGAAAAAGTTTACAATGAACCGATTAACAGTATAGCGGAGCTGAGACAACGCATTTACGCAGAGGCCCAAAACGACGTAACAAGAAGTGCACGTCACATCAGTCGAGCATTTTTAAGGAGATGCCGGGCTTGTATTCAAGTCAATGGCGGACAATTTGAACATTTAATTTAGTTACATAAAACAGGTTTCGTTTTTTTTTAATGTTTTTAGTTTTTTATTCACTTAACAGATAAAAATGGCAACCAGTATTATTTTTGCATTATCTCATAAACCGCTAAATAATTAAGTCACTTCAATACCATCTTAAAAACAACTCTAAATTTGCTATCTTTTTACGTTATTTGCCAGGTTCGCTATGAACATTTCAATTTTTTTTATTCTAAAATTGAATTGTGTTCCTATTCTAAATAAAGTATTCTTTAAATCGATTTTTTGTTCAAAATTCAAACTCTGAGCCTAGTAGGGGCTCTGGTACCATACTATGGAATAACTGCAGTATGAGCTCCTTTTGGTGTAAAATATCAATATCTCGTAAACTGCTGTGTAAATTAGAAAGTACTGTACCTTTTTGAAAACTACAATAAATTTACTATCTTTTTATGTTGTGTGCCATGTTAGTTTACAATACTTTTTTTAAATGAAACTCGATCAAAACCGCAGGCTAAATTTTATAAATTGCTATAATTCGTTTTTTTTTTATTTTTTTTACCGACAAAGCATCATGATATGTAATAAATTTAAATTACATTCGATAGAATATGTTTTTAGTAACATCCTGCAAAAAACAGATTTACAAAATACCTAAATTTGCAGTGGTGGCAATCGACATACTGACGCAGGGCATCAAAAGTCACGAGTTTTAAAAAAATGCAAATATCTCGAAAACCATGAACTTTTTATTAAGGTCAAATTGACTTAATATGGTTGCTTATGAGCTGTTCTATCACCCCTCTTCATTTTGGCGTTGGTTTTAGGGACACCCTGTATATGGGCGCCAAGTTCTTTGCCCTAAAATTAGATACAAGGACATGCGACATACTCAATGCATTTTATTTTACTTGGGGTGTAATTCAATATCAAGACTTGACTTGGCTCATGATACGAAACGGTGGTAGTAATAGCGTGAGCGATGGTTGTTTATTTATTGTATATTAGGTAAAACTTCAATAGGGACTCGAACACCGAGCGGCAACAACACCTGGCGGCTATCCGTTAATCAGGCGAGTCAACATGTCATGGTCGTTATGACACTGATAGCAGTCACGCCTAAATTTAACTTATTTGTCGCTTATGGTGATGTCACCACTTGATGTCAAGATTTACCGTATCTAGGTAATGACAATTTCGAAAGGAGAAAAATGCGAACCGGCGTAGTTTAGGAAGGGAAGGCACAGCATCACAGCAGTGAGCAGTGACGCACGCACTCACCGTATTTGGTGGGGAAGAGGGTCTCGTCGTTGACGGTGTTCTGCGTGAGCGTCATGACGTAGTCGACGTACTGCGGCGCGGCGACGCGCGCCTTCTTGCCGCGCTCGTCCACCCAGGCGTAGACGCGGCCGCCCGGGCCCGACATGTCGGGGCAGCTGCTGGCCGTGCAGAACTCCGACACGGCGCCGTACACCAGGTTCACGTGCTCGAACAGCGCCAGTGCTGGAAACATACCGCCCCCGCACACGTTACACGCTTCTTTTAAATTATGCGTTCCGAAGGCGAGAACAGCAGGAAATCTGGATAACTCCACATCCGGAATTCGGTCATACAAAAGCATTTTGGGCCAAACTGAACATAGACGCTTCGCTTGCTCGGTCAACAGTAAATATACGCAACACTCGATTGACATTAATATATTTAAATCGGGTCAATATACTCGTAAATTACATATGACTTTATATTTAGGGTTCCGTACCTACATCGGCAAAAACGGAACCCTTATAGAAAATGAGCCGTGAAAAATCAAACTTCTAAGTCAAGGCAATCAAAAGATAAATATGAACCTTGATGCTGCATTTGTTGACGCTTGCAAGGGAATCGAAACGTATAGGTACTCTTCGTTCACCTAGAATTATGAAATTTGGCAAGAAGCAACATAACGTAGCTGCACAAGTACATTAGTGGCTCTGAGAGATTGCGATATTTTTTTGAGAATAGCTGTAATATGACTTTATACATTTTCAAATTATTTGTAGGTTAAGTTAGTTAAGGTTTGTTTTGATATTTTTATGTTACTAACATTAGTTATAAGGTTTATTATTTATGTTACTAACACGATATGGATGAAATTCCGAAATAAATGATTATTATTATTATTATTACAGCACCAATATCAACTAATGAATTTTTTTATTTTTACTTTGGTAAAAAAAATAGTGAACCTGGTTAATTATCATTACCACTGATTTAGGTTTCACAGTTACAGCCCGCTTGACCACCAATACGCCACTCGCTTCCAGTGTCGGTGCCGATGTCGTCCTACTGGTATCGACGCTACGACATATCGTTAACATGTATATCGATTCATATTCCTTACCTACTTTATGGATTTGATCGCTTACTGACCTTGCACAAACTGGTGGATGTCAACGTATTTATTAACTTCTTGGATTGGATTACGCCATTGAGGCACAAAAGGTCAACCAGTTGCAAACTTGTCGCTTGTTTTTTTTCTACGACGGCATTTCGAAGAGTCTAGCACTTACGCCGACGCGATTCAATGATGAAAACTTAGAATATCGTGCTTAATCAAAAGGTATCTATTTACACAAACGGAATAACGTGTACAGGATTCTGGCACGGGCACTACCGGCATCGGCAGGCCGACGGCGCCGGCGGGAGCATTGGCCGCGCTGCCTCGTCTAGGCGGCCGCCACATCCAGAACGGGGCTCGTTCGTCGCCCGACTGAACACCATGAAGAGATTGTTCAATGTTCGGTCGGTCAATAGGACGGGGGGGTAGGGCAGGTGCCGCAACGGAAGCGTAGAGCCGCGCGAGAGCGGAGTCCAAGACTGGCGCTCGTGATTGCCGATGCAATTAAACAGAACGGGTTCCGCGCCGACTAGGAATCGGAGATGTCGACCGCTGCGCGTTGCGCCCAAACAAGTTTGTTATTATTAAACTCGATGGTAACTAGCAACCTACAATGTTAGTGAATATTGCACGCTTTCGTCAGCGACAGTAAAACTTAACGATCGAAAATTAGTCGAAAGCGATTCATCGCGATCGCGAGTAGCGCGGCGCAGTGCGTCAAGCGGGCCACGGACCGGTGCCGCCGCCGCGGCCCGTGCGGCCTGAGCGCGGGACGGCAGCTGCCGAGACACCAAGGTCGGTGTTGGTGCATGCGGAATCAGGGAATATATCTTCTCGGTATCCCAGTCTCACCGGCACAACACGCCACCGAATATACTAGTGAAGTTCGAAGATAAGGAACTGCTGTTTCATTATTTATTACATTTGACGGCACGACGCACGTGTCTGTTAATTGTTGTTGTTGTCGTGTTCTGGTTCACCTTCAAAGTGCCCATAATGCAAAAATCGTCGCTACACATTCTTATCAATACCTTCCTTCTGTGTAGTACACAATGTAGCAATATACATTTTGAGCATATAGAATTCAAAGAAAAATGTATACTTACACGAAATAAATATTTCAGGTACTTACATAAAATAGGTAAGTATTTTTATATTTAGGTATATATCAAAACGGGGTTGCAAACGTAAATAATTACAGCAATTTGGAAACCAACTCGCGAGGTGTACAGCTCAGAGCCACTACACTAGTATAATTGACCGAACGAGCTAAGCGTCTCCACTCCAGCTTGGCGTACATTTCTTTTGGATGTCCGGATCCGGATGTTTTTTATAACTGATGCAAGTTCGTCCGTATCCGTAGGTACGACCTGAGAAGCAAAACACTGCAAGAGCAATGTTAAGTAAATACACGAACCCTCAGTGTTATGCTTCTCAGATGTGGTTATACTCATAATTATATTATAATGTACATTTATAAAATCAAGATGCCTTTTAATTAATTTAGTATTTTTTTTAATATTGAGTCATGTAGTAATGTTTATTTTGTATAACTGTACCTACTTTCGTTTTTTTATCACTATATTATTCGTAGCATGACATTGAAACTGATGTAATTTAGATTTGTTTTAACAATTTTACATGCAAAGAGGTAAAATTAACGAATACTGTACGCCAATTCTGTTATTTATTTATTTTTATTTTATGTATTAGGTAATTTAGGTATTCAAATAAATGACACAGCATTACAGTAATAAAGCCAAGGCACTGTGAACGACAAAAATACATATAAACAAGACTTAGAACTAGTTAGATTTAGGCGACATAACGGCGTGGTTCACGAAGACCTGACGAATTTTTCCTTATACTTTGTGTGTCGATCTTTGCATTGTTTATTTGAAAGGTTTTTACACCTTAGCTCCTTTTTAATTTTTTCTTTAGCTTTGCTCTTTGTATTAATGGTTTAAATAAAATGTTGGTGTACCCACATAAAAAAATGAGACATTACATGTTTCATAAATTTGTAGGTAAAAGTCATAAATAAAATAACATTTCTATAATATTACAAACTCGTATTACAACTATTATCGAATTTTCATTTTGCATAATACGAGTTGCATAATTTTGACCTGCAGAAATGATTATACAGTATAAAAACAAAATGAATATAAACGAATTGCATAACTTTGAAAGTAATCATTTATTTATTTATTTATTATTATTATCATAATACAAACCTAACCTAACCTACAGTATTCGGTTTTTGACCCATTTTGACGCTCCGCTCGCTTCGCTCGCTCCGCTATACATGGTCATAATACAAACCTAACCTAACCTACAGTTTTCGGTTTTGACCCATATCATAATACAAACCTAACCTAACCTACAGGTTTCGGTTGTTGACCCAAAGAAGTTTATAGGTAAGTATATAAGTTTAAAAGTCTGCTAAAAAATACATGATACTAAAGTTTATGAGTACAAACCGAGCATTAGGTAGAATCGGTAGTTGGTTTTATACTTTAATAATACTATGAATACTATGATTGACACCGAGTATCCATACTAATATTATAAATGCGAAAGTGTGTCTGTCTGTCTGTTACCTCTTCTTCACACGCTTAAACCGCTGAATCGATTTTGATGAAATTTGGCATAGAGATAGTTTAAGGGCCGAGGAAGGACATAGGATAGTTTTCATCCTGGAAATTATACCTAAAAAGATTGAAAAGTGAGTGAACATTTATCTTGGGGTGCGGTAAACCTGTAGGAAATGTAATTATTAGACCAAAAGCACAATTGCTCTTACATTTGCTTAGGCGCTTTTAATAATCCCTTTTATCAAGTTCCACGCGTACGTAGTCGCGGGCAAAAGCTAGTATCATATAATATTATGTCACTTGATCTTTCGTTAAAAATTAGTTCCGTAAAACTACCGAACTATAGTCCATTCGTCCAACTATGTTCCAAAACAAAACTCGTTTATTTTTATCAAAATCCATAGTCTATCAGTGATTTTGTACGTTTTTATTTAAGTTTGTTTAATTATGTTCTTCACTTTAAAGTTTTTTCGTTATAATTGTCATATATTAACGAGTAATTTTCGGATTAAATTGGAACATAGTTGTGTGGGCTGGACTATATTTGGGTAGTTTAACGGTTCAATATTTTAATCATTATACGGAATGTATGTTATAACAAGTAAAATTATTCCTAATGATCGTTATACCTAAAGGGGTCCGGACTTCAAGGCCCACTTCGCAAAATGACTATACGGCAAAAAAACTACATCGCAAAATGTCTATGAGGCAAAAAGCCTTCAATGAAAAATGTCAACGTAGGAAAGGTGTCTATCCAGCCGAAAACCGACAGCGAAAGAAACCCACAGCCCAGAACAACTACTTAGTAATAAGACTGCATCGCAAAATGAGTCAGTCGCAAAATGTCTACCTTTCAAAATATACGGCCAACAAAAACATCAATTTTCGTGAACTTATTTTAATAAAATTATTCTACATAATAGGTAATAATAAAAAATAAAATAGTTTAGTATAAAAATTGAACGGCACCCTATTAAAACATTACAACTCTAGTTTAAGAGTTGTAAGAATTGTTTAGGTAAACGGTTTATCATCATTTGCTAAACAACTTTTTACAAATAATCACTTAACAAACAACGATTCACAAACTATTCATTTCACAAACCTGTCATTCCTTAAAATGCTCATTTTACAAATAATTACTTGACAAAATATACATTTAGTAACTTTATCGCTTTATAAACATATTGAAACACAAAGTTTCATTTAAAAAATGTTCACTTCACGAAGAAATCGTTTTAAAAATCAGTTATTTTGCAAAATGTTAATTGATAAACTATTATTTCATAAGAATATTAAAAATAACTCTATGTAACGCAGAAACGCAGGACGGTATGAAGTTCAATAGGTACTCGAACTTCGTAAATTTTTTTTTGCTGTTTTTTTTGCTTAAATTAGATTAAATTTTGTAGATTACGCTAAAATAAGCATTTTTTGTTCTTTAAACTTTTTCTCTCAGAGCGATATTTACCGAGATATTGATATTGAGATCAAAAAAAAAATTTCTTTTCAATGTTTGCCATTTTAGACTAAATTAGATTGAGTGATGTTCCATTTTTAAAGCAAGCATTTTGATGCTCCGCTATACATGGTCATAAAACAAACCTAACCTAACCTACAGTTTTCGGTTTTTGAGCCATGTTACCAAAAAAACCTCAATATTTCGGTAAATATTAATCTGAGCCAGAGTTTAAATAACAAAACATGCTTATTTTCACATGAATGGCGTTCACACCATGATGATTTATTAAACGAAATGTTTACCAAACAATGAATTTTATTAACGTTGTTTTATCATTCGTTATTTTATTAATTGACAAGAATAATAAATGAATAATTTGTTAAATAATGTTTTGTGATATGATGTTTTGTCCAATAAATAATTTGTATCATGATCTATTTGTAAAACTATATTTTATGCAACGTTAATTTGGGAATCGTTAATTTGTCTAACGTTGTTTGTAAAATGAATATTTATGAAACGTTGTTTAGCAAGTGATTGGATACCTGTTTAAACCATTATCTGTCCTTACAACTGTTAAACAAGAGTTTTAATGGCTGTATTAGTGTATGTTAGCTGCTCAATTCGCAAGAAGTGATGATATGTAATTTTCATGGCAAAATCATCAACATGCAATTATTGTTTAATTGATAAAATTTACAATAGTTTAATTTTACAACTCTGATCTTTCGTACGTCTGACTTAAACCAAATAATTAATATTATTATTTTTTTATCACTCGGAATTTTGGAGTTCAATTATTGATATACGCCTGTTTTCCACAATGTGTGTAAAAATAGTGTATCCCCACTATAATGTATGGTATGTTATGATCTCCTGAAAACATGCTTTTAAAAACATATATACAGTTAGTGTTTTTTTTTATATATATAGTGGTGATACGCTTAGATGTGTGTTTAAAAATGGGGAGACACATTAATATTGGTTTCACATTTTTTTATTATTCTACTACCTAATCGTCTGTTGATAATCAAAACTCACCATCAAATGCCTACTTCAAAATAAAGCTTGTATTTCGGTATCAATTTCCTAACAAGATACTACGACGTTTTGAAGAACTGCGACTTTAGTCACAACAACAATACCGCACAAACATGTATTAAAAATAGCTTGATCAAAAAACGTAATACTTTTTTTTTATCTACTAATTAAGAAGCTTTGATCATTTTTATGAACATGCCAGCTCCGGGAGGCCTAATACGCACGCAATAGTTAAGATCCGTCTCACAGAACGAAGTACACAGTAGGTAATATATCAATAGCAAGCCCTTTCCTCGTTTTATTTCAATATCAACTTGCACGGTTAAGGAACACTATTTCGGATGTAATTATATGGTGTACTTACCTACGGCTCTTTTGTGTTAACAATGATTAATTTGGAGTCATTTCCTTTATTAGGATGGATATCACATTAAAATGGAGTTTTAATTTTGGCGACCTTTTACTATTTTGCAGGCAGGCAGCGAAAAGGTGTTATATTTTGCTATATCAACATAATCCATAGAATAAGATTTTTCTATGACAGTTGGTTTATGCTTCTTTTGTCGGCCCATTCTCAGTCTCAATCACAAGAACACATCACATCAACAATTCACTCCGGAAAACATGGAAATAATCAAATGGAATGTATTTATTGAATGAAGAATGTAACGAGGAGGATCATATCAAGTGGTGGGTGGGATACTGACTGTGCGAGGCGAGCCACTCGTTGTAGTCGAGGTGGCGCGGCAGGTCGACCAGCTGGCGCATGTCCAGCTCCGGCAGCTTGCGCTCCAGCAGCGCCTCCTGCAGGTACAGCTTCGGGTCGCCCGCCCCTTCACCCTCGCGCTCCTTGCGCCGCGCCTTCCTGCAAACAATCACGCCGCACTGTTAGTGCCGTCCACCACAGGGTATCGATGCCGAGACCAGCGGCAGAGGGTCAAACCAACGGGAAACCGCACGGTTTACAACAATACCTGTCATTATTATTTGCTTCATTAATAATCAGATACGGACATAACAAATATATTGTTTTTTAATAGATAACTATCTAATATATAATAGGCCCAGTCTACCTAGCTTTGTAACTGACAACAATAGCCTTTATTCTAATTAGATTGTATTTATGCGAACGATAAGACCAGGCCCAAACAAAACAGTTCGCTCCGAAATCTACAAATAGTGCTTGTGTGTATGTTTGTTGCTTCTTCACGCTCAATTTTGGTATGAAGGTAGCTGATATGCACATCGTCGTCATTATTATAGTTCGGTGAATAGAGACTAAAGTACTATGGGTGACCTTACAAACGGTCCGGTAGTTTTGAATTTTTGATATGTTATCTAGGATGGTTAGTCAGTGTTGAAAATGCAAAATGCAGAGTTCCCCCCCTCCGCGCCCGCCGCCATATTGAAAAAACCGGCACGTTCTTCATATTTTTGCTCATATCTTCCTTTAGGAGCAGTTTAGCTAGAATAAAGCTTAGACAACATTATAGAGAGTTAAATTTACTATATTCTCCATTTTATATTTTGTTTCTCGGACAGATAGTTACGGAGATATGCACATTAAAAACAACGTAAAAATCGCAATTTCCAACTCAAAAACAAATTTCTGGATTATATCTTCGTTTAGGAGCATTTAAGCTAGAACAGAGCTTGGGCAATGTTGTAGAGAATTAAATTTACTATAATTTACATTTCAAATTTCGTTCAACTTGACTTGCCCTTTTTTCAGAGCGTCTCCAATTTGATCAAGAAACGTTCGTCTACGCCTTCCTTTTCCAACATTTCCGTTCACATTCGCCTTGTAGATTTGTTTCGTTAATCTTCTTTCATACATCCTCTCTACATACCCAAACCAACTAAGCATCCCTTTCTCAATTCTAGTGACTACATCGAGTAGGTACATCTTAAACACCACACACACCACAGCGTTCCCTTATTTTATTACACTATTTCTTATCCTGTGGCACAGCTTTACACCAATCATGCTTCTCAATGCTCTCATTTCTACTGCATTTATTCTACTTTCGTGCTTTTTTTGCCACACCCAACTCTCACTTCCATACATGAGTGTTGGAACTAATCTATGCACAGCCAGACGCGCCCTCTTAGAGATTTTCTGGCTGCCTACTGCCCATCATTCTAAATATGTACTACATTATTACATTACTGCTGCTTTTTGGAAAAAATATGAAACACATTATCGAAACAAACCAAGTTTAGGCTTTTGCAGGTAGAATACGGATGAATGTTTATGAGACATACGCCAAATAACCCGTAGTATACTCATATCTAACGCGTAATATACTCATATATGACGTCATAACTCCTTCTTAGGGTTCTTATTAATGTTCTTAGGGTTCAGAAGCTTCATCCTGCCAAAGGAAACCTTCTGATGATCAAAATGCCGTATGTTTAAGCGAACGCCGCCCAGTATCTCGTCTATCGCTCTAGGTTTATCGCTGATATGACATTTAATTTTAAGCAATTCGTGAAACCATCATTAATATCACGTTTTATATAGACAGATTAAATTAATGCGTAACAAACTCTATTTAGGTTAGTAAACCGTATTATATTTAAATATTAAGGGCCAATCTTACACAAATCGACCTATTCCTTCATGTCAATCATTCCCCCTAGGGAACCGACTCATTTTTCGAACACCGACCTAACATAATTAGATGTGGCCCTTATGTAGAAAACCTTACAGTTGTGTTCTGTAGAAGTGGTTGTCGCGTTAGATTCCGACCATGCACTGGAAGACAACGCGGAAGTATCGACGTCGATCTCCAGCAAGAAGTCCTCCAAAAACCGCCAGAAAGCGACTTCAGTAGCTACAGCAGCAGCAAGCTTTCGATGTTGTAAACAATGAAAACCTTATTGCTGGGCTATAAAAATCTCATTTTCTCAGCTTTCCCATTAGTTATGGGAATAAAAAATACACAGTGGTAAAGCCCGTAACATTATCTAAAAACTTTAATTGGTTTCGTTTGTGTCCGCTAGTGGGGAAGAAAGTACCCAATGTCCTTTAATTCTCTATAACATTGTTGAAGCTTTCTTCTAGTTAAAATGCTCCTAAAGGAACATATGAGCAAAAATATGAAGAGAGTGCCGGTTTTTTCAATATGGCGGCGGGCGCGGATGGGGGGGGGGGGGGAATTGTGCATTTTGCATTTTAAACACTGACTAACCATCCTAGACAACATATCAAAAATTCAAAACTACCGGACCGTTTGTAATGTCAACCATAGTACTATAGTCTCTATTCACCGAACTAAAATAAGCAATGCTTGTACTGTGGGTATTACTAACAAGGCGACGATAATTATACATAATATATAGCTGATTAGATGATGTACATTCATTATACTCTATCATCGGTTTTGAGTAGCTGCGAAATTTGAGTCATTTTATAAGCATATACTCAATGACGATGATGGTAGTACGATACCTCAGGGGAACAAGTTTTCACACGCACTGTAAAAATGAGATTCTACAATAAAAATATACAACCCAAGCTGGTTATCAGCTGACGCACGTCAGGCATGCGTGGGTGCGGCGGCGCACTCGATAACTGTATCGTGCGTTATCGAGTGGATGTAGATTGTAGGGCCGCCGTGGTGTTGGTGTGCGGCGCGACGTAAACAACATCGCGCGAGCTGAGCTGACGTCACAGCACACGCGAGCCCCTTGCCCCCCTCCTCCCGTCGCGTCGCGGGACCCAAGCCCGCGGTGCCTGCCTCCTACCTTTGTGTCGTGTCGTGGACGAGGGTCTTCGAACACTACTCGACTTTCAGCGCATATCTAAAACCTGTGCCTTCATAACAATTATCTATTTTTAGATGAATAAAGCAATGCGCTACTTGGACGGGGACTACTCGCACCACTCGCTTGGAGGGGGATTACTCGCACCGCTCGCTTGGAGGGGGATTACTCGTACCACTCGCTTGGACGGGGATTACTCGCACCACTCGCTCGGAGGGGGATTACTCGCACCACTCGCTTGGAGGGGGATTACCCGCACCACTCGCGAGGACGGGGCGAAAGAGCATGCAATCCTGCCTGCCTAGCACAAGTAGGCTTCGCGACTATTATCGCGCAAGATAGCATCGCGCGTCATTCTCTCACAGTACTACGAAGAAGGAGATACTTAGGTAATATTTCTCGCCCGAGAAAGAGCCGCGTGTCACAGTTGTGCTAGAGATTCTGTGCGTGAGTTCAGAACTTCAGAGTTCAGACCACCAAGCGAATACGGCTGAGTGATCTCTATCTCTTATCGCTGCCATCAACTAGTAAAGAGAGACTCACCGGCAGTATGAATAGCCACAGCGATCAACTATTAATATAATGTCTCTTTTACGGACGCGGGGGCTCTATAGCTTTCGTTCGTTTCTTGAGCGAGAAAATATTCGATAGTTAATCGCTTCCTCACCCTTGGGTAGGACCAGTGCCATAACTATCATAATATAATAATTGTAATTTAACTAGAGCGGTATCGCGATGGCGTCCGCGTTCCGGCCTCGTTGTCAGTAAACCACGGCGAGATTTCAATGACAACAATGGTCATACAGCGGCACAACGAGCCTATAGTGAGGGCTCTGGTTTGTTTCGCTGTTTCACTGCGGTTTTCTACTGCGAGTGATTTCTTGCTAATACTTTTCGACCCACAATGCAGGTAAGTAGTACCTAACTAACTATCGTGGGTATGATAACAAATATGATATAAGAATAACAAGGTTTAAACTTATTTTTATACTCGCGTATACTTTTACGTATCAATTATAATTTCACAGACAAAATCACAATAACGCACTTTTTAATCCTGTACCAAAATTCTATACTCTATCTATGGTACCCGCTACAGAACTTTAATATTCATAAGACATCTCTACTGAACTCTAATAATTTCGAAATGAGAACATCGGTATATTTGATTTAAAAATAAAAGCACGCTACTGTTCACTGATTGGTTGAAATTACTTGTCAAAAAATTAACCAATCACGAGGCACCCGCCATGACCATCGCGATCATGTTTTTTTGATAGGTCAGTTTTGGTTGAATGAAAAAGGTTAAGTACATCAAAGATATAAATTCATACTGGGGAATGACGATTAAAGTAAAGAAAATGATTTTCTGTGTTTTGCTCGTATAAAAAGTATTGTATGCAATAGTTACACAATTAGGTCTTAAAATCTCGTACCTTACTTAGGCCACTCGGCAAGCCTCGTGACCTAAACGCAGTACTCGACTTTAAGAACCTTCATTGTCCAACGATTGCATAAAATACTATTAAGCATGGCTCTTCTGCTTTCGTGCCATGGTGTGCAGGGCTTTCCTTCATTCATTAGTTTTCTTTTCGCTAACTACCTTAGGCTAATTTAATTCATAAATAATGTCATGTCATTAATTATTTCGCATCATCAGCCAACAACCGCAAGGTTTTTTCTTTGTTTTATGCTAGTCGAAATCTGAGAATTAAATATATAATTCTTTGATCGGTCAATCTAATTGTGGCAACTTAGTACTAACCTGCTTACGCAACATTGTTTACAATACTGACTGTATTAACCAGCACCAACACCGGAAGCACAGACCCAGCAAAGGAACGAAGCCCCATTTATACGAGCGCGTGCGGTGTAGGGAGGGCGAGAACCTCCGAGGGTTGCGAGAAGCGCCAAGCGTGCTGGCTAGTAGGTGGCAGTGGCAGGGGTGCGGGTGCGGGTGCGGGGGAGTACTAACTTGGCGAGCAGCGCGTCCAGCAGCGCGGCCAGCCAGTGCGCCAGCAGCTCGAGGCAGTCCATCGGGCTCACTAGCCGCGGCCCAGAGCGTGGCCACTCATAACCATTTAGTGATTCATTGGGCGTTTGGGAGACCATTTACGTCGAGAAAGTGACCGTTTACAGTTAGCGGTCGCCGTCCCTATGCCGCGATCGCTATTAATTTATACGGCCTGATCGACTTCCGGTTCACAAGTATCGGAGGTAGGTACGTATGATTTATAATACCGCTCCTTGTTAACATTCTGGAAAGAACGTCCTACAGGTTTCCGAGTGCAACACAACATGGAAAAACACAAACACATGAGTAAAACTCAACAAAGGCGACACTGAGGTTAGCTCGTGCGATGGTGTGACACTGGGCCCAGCGGCAGCGGCGCGGCGCCTCACCTGAAGGGCACGGCAGAGTACAGGTACGAGGGCAGCGAGAACAACACGCCGAGCACCACCGCGTGGCACATCTCGGCGACGACTAGCGTTGGCGCGCTCGCGCTCGCGCTGCGCCCGCGCCCCGCGCAACACGCCGCGCTTTTATCGCTTCCTCTCTATCGCACACTCCAGCGTGCGCGCACAAATTATCGCCCACACGATCAATGGTCACCGCGTAAATCCTGCTGTCAATATTTTTCAAGGCTTCGCCACCTACCTACTGGACCGTTATCTAACCCGGTCATTACATAAACGTCCGTAAATGTTCACCATCTCGGTGATTTAGTTGAAGAAGAATTGTTGGAAATTATAACCGGAAGTTAAAATGCTGTATGGAAGTAAACAGGGCGATCAGCGAGGACCGGCCGAGAGCGCCGCAACAGTATCGCAGTGCTTCCGCTACCAAGTTCAAGGCCGCAGCATCCATCCGTCAGCGTCACCGCGCGGACCCGGCTGCCGCCCTCCGACGCTTCAATACCGATCACGAATGACACGAATGTCATGATCATGAATTCATGATGCATCCTAATATTGATGGCGTACCAACCACGAAGTCCTCCGCGGTAGCGTAGCGCGGAGTGCAGCGACTCTGCAAACCGGCGCGACAGTTGGCTCGTGCCAGGACGCCCACGACGACCTCGCTTTTATTTAAAGGCCTCTGCCTCTGGTGTATACTTTGTAAAAGTAACATGACAAGATTAAGTCATTATAATATGTATATTTTATATTTATATTGACAATCTAATCTCTGCGACCGACATAATGAGTCGTCACTCACCTCACGTCACATGGCGGCGACTGGCGGAATACAATTAATGAAAACAATTGTTTCACTTCTCCTGCTCAAAAAATAGCTAAGACATTTTAGCTTGGAGATGATGGGGCGATTTAGATACATTCCTAGCCGACTGGCCGGAAATAACGCGCGTTGTGGAGATCTAACCGAGAGGCCTTTGCCCAGCGGTGGGACGCTCAAACGGGTTAGGTAACTTAAAAAAAAGCGTTTGGCAGCCTTTTGTATAAAAATGGTAAAACGCCTATGAGAACGTTCAATTAGACGTCTGTTTAAGATCTAAGGTAGGTAAGGCGTACTTCGGATCGTACAATTGTCTAAGCCCGCTTGTTATAGCATTAGTTTTGACAATCTGTGAGTTTTTGCGCATAGTGACATAACAATTTTAGCCGTAGTGAAATACAGTGCTCACACGTGGCTAAAAGACATTATGGCACTCAGATGCATTTGTTTTAGCCCCTTGTCAAACAATCTACTACTAAGCGCATTGGCCTACAAGTGGAATGTTATATTTGTTTTATCACCTTGTACCTTGTGGTAGTGTTTGGATTGTGCAGAATTAAATGTAACTGAATGAATGCGCGGTGGCAGCGGGAGTGGGATGCGACGCGCGGCGTGCGAGGGCGGGGGCGGAGGCGGGGGCGCGGGATCCATAAAAAGCGCACTTTCTCCGCCAAGTGACGAGCGCAGCGATACGCAAGTTGTTGTTGCAATTGTTCAGGCGGCCTCGATCTACAACTACTCAGGTTATTATAATAGTGTAAAAGTTCGGAAAGGTATCGATCTACTGCCACCGCTTAACGCCTTCGCCTGGGCTGGCCGTAGTCATCGATCTCCTGAGCTGTATATAATATTAATATTGCTTAGCAATTGCGTATATAGCGAAAAAGATTTCAGAATATGGTTTGTTCATGCTAGCAAAGGTCAAATAAATAAGTAGTAACCGCATACAATGAAGTATTTAAACGTGAGAAACTTTTATCTTGAACTCTTAGAGACTGCATGTATACTCGTCATACATATCTAAGAAACAGCTTATAATATATGAATGACACTTAAAGACCTTATATACATCTCTGGAATTAAATTAATTATTTATGTTGATTGTTTTAAGTGTAATTTACAAAAAATAAACTGCTGTTGGGTTTTTTTTGGCTTTTATTTCAACAGCGGTCTCCTCTTAGGAAATGCAGGCAGGTAGATGGCAGGTAGATTCACAATCTGACTTGTAAAAGTGCCCTTATGAACTTATGATTATGATTATGACCATCATGATTATAACCTACTGAATAGTGATTTCAATCTTAATTTCAAGCTCTCAGGTTTACGCAACGAGCATCCCAAGTCCGAGTAGTAATTTTAATTATTCATTCAGTAGTAGATTTTTTGTAGTCACGCTATATGTATTGTGTGACGAATCGAATACCTAGGCTACGACGACGTTGGAATATCCTTACCTAGTGGGACGCATGATATAGAACACTTGCTACTTTCCTATTGACTTCGCAAACAACAGGCAACTACTGCGTCACATACATTATACTCGAGAACCGTGATCGTGTTGAAAGAAACAGGTACTGTACTAGTCACGTTCATCGCGGCAAAGAGAATGCGATTCGCCAGTGACGCGCTACTCGCTGTTCTGCTGCGCTGTGCTGTACGTATAACGCAACTTGCCGGGCGCTCGCATCCTTGAGCAAGTGGAGCGTAGTATAATATAATTAAACGTGAGAACGGCGGCCCTCTCCCTCGCGGTGCGGGGGGCAGGGGGAGGGGGGAGGGGCGCGGGCAAGCGAAGGTCAAGGCTGAGCCGCGGCCAGTGGGCACCGGCGACATGCGTAGGTACTTATTTATACTTGCAAAAACAAGCCTACATTCATTCTCTTTTACATCATAACACATTCGATCCACAGATCACACATGATTGTATGGCATTTTATTCGATCACAAACAGCCACGAAAACTGCTGCGCTGCAGAAATATTAGAGAACAAAATAATCGCTCGCGCCGAGCGCTTGCTAACGTCGCATTGCAGCGAGATTCAGCCCACCCGTTGAAGTTTCGCGGTTACGTATATTACATGTCTTTTTCAAAAGTGATTTATACCTATTTAGAAAAGAGGTCATGCATATATCCAAGCAGTTTGCCTGACTCGCCTGAACACTATTCGCAGGGACTCGATCGATACGTCTCACCACCTGGCCATTTTGACTTTAGTCACGACGACTTCCACGACTTGAACACTACCGAGGCAGTAAACAAAATTATGCATTCTTCGCTGTTCCTTATTACATTACAATCTTTTTAAACCGGGACACTTCAAACATCGATAAAAACCGGCCAAGAGCATGTCGGGCCACGCTCAGTACGGTTCCGTAGTTGCCCATCCTTCACTTTAGATAATAAGTTGTCATGGTTTAACCAAATTGACAGTATTTGTAAGAAGTTAAATAGTTTCTCATATGCATTGTACAATTTAAATAAAATTGTAAGTCAGACTGAGGTACTCCCGCCCTCTACGCATATGTAACGGTACTCCCCTACTTGACCTAATAACGCAAGTGCTAATATTATTACACCTATCAACGTTAGCTCTAATTTTCATTAGCCCTAATGTCATTTCACCTAATTTTTATACCCTAATTAGTTGTTAGACCTAATAATCCAATACTCTAATAATGATTTGTACTAATTGTCAACAATACTAATATGAAATAACCTAATAATTACCACACCTAATGATTATTAGACCTAATCATTACCGACACTAAATGTCAAGAGTACTAAAGATTATTAAACCTATTTTTACGTTAAAACAGAAAGTACGGATTTGGACAAATATCGAATTGGCTGAACCCCGAAAACTGTAGGTTAGGTTAGGTTTCTATTGTGACAATGTATAGCGGAGCGAGCGAAGCGAGCGGAGCGTCAAAAGATTCCCATTTTCATCCTGAGTTGGCAATTCCGACTCCACGTGGTCTTGCCTGTCCTACCCTAGTGTTATTCCAAAACCGGAGGCGCGGAGGGAGAGCAGCACTCGCCTTAGGTTTATAGATAAGTAGGTTTAATAAAATTTAGGTTTTAGCATTATTAGGTATTATAATATTAGTAGTCTAAAAAAATCGGCTAAGTGCAAATTAGGGCTAGAGAGAATTCGGTATGACGTAATTAGGTATTATGAAAATTCGGAATCCTGAAATTAGGGCTATTCATTAATTAGGATGAATGAAAATTCGGGTTAATGATTTTAGGGTTACCAAAATTAGGGCCAATGAAATTAGGATGAAAGTTTTTCGGGCTAACGGAGGGGAACCATATGTAACAGCTACATTGCGTTATGGTATCATGTTCTGGGGTAACTCAAACGATCGGGATTTGGTGTTTAAGGCACAAAAGAAGTGTTTGCGGTCTGCTTGGACTAAAGATGCTTGATTCATGCAAACCATATTTCATACAACTAAAAATTTTAACTTTGCCATGTTTATATACTTATATTTGAAATTGCTTTGTATGTCAAATTAAATATTAACCAATTTTATGTTTTTAATAGTGTACGGCAGCGACATAAAATCAATTGTCAGCAATCAAAAACAGCTCTGCGAGCGAAAAGTGTTTTTAGCATGGCACCAATATTGTATAATAAGTTACCTAAATTAATTGGAGAATCCGAAATGCCTAAATTTAGAGAATATTTATTGGACTTTTTGATACAAAATGCTTTTTACTCAGTGAAAGAATATCTTGACTATATGCCACATCTTTAATAAATTTAGTGTAATGTAGTATAAGTTGACATTTTATTATTATTATTCTTGCTTGCTGAGTCATAATTATAGGAAAAATACCATGTCTTAGTTAATTTTAGTCCATTATTATTATTTTTAATTTTATAATATTTGCATGCCCACTAGCAGGCAGAATACACTGTACCTCGAAAATGTATTTGACATCCACTTGGTGACTTGACTGTATTCTAGCAAAATAAATTATGATTCTGATTCTGATTCACAATAGACGAAAATTACGAGAAAGATTTCAAGCTCTATAAAAAGCTCGTAAATGCCAAAGTAACTTATTACCTTCTGGAAGTTATCGATTATACGCGCCAGATTGAGCGAAATGTTTTAATACAGTATGGCACTTAACTAATATGCGTCACGTTCGAAGTATAAGGACACCGCGCGGCACTTACGTCGTTTTAAAGAAAATTAGAAATTTTTGCGATAACTCATAAACGGCTCGACCGATTTTATTCAATATAGTTTTCATTGAAAGTACTTATAAGGCCTCATTTTCATGAATTTTTCCATAATTTTTTGACCCGTGGTTGAAAAGTTAGAGGGGGGGGGGGGACACTATTTCTTTTTTCGGAGCGAATATTTACAAAACTGCTGACTTTATCAAAAAATTATGTTTGGAGACCCCTATTATTTTTAAAAGACCTATTCAACGACACCCCGCATACTATAGTTGAAACAAAAAAAAAACACCCCCACTTTAGGTGTACGGGAGGTACCTACCCGAAAAAAAGATTTTTTTTAGTGTTTATTTTGCCGTTTTGTCGGCTTGATACATACACATACTTATACTAAATTTCAGTAATGATCACGGAGCTAAGCCGCGGACGGACAGACAGACAGACGGACATGGCGAAATTATAAGGGTTCCTAGTTGACTATGGAACCCTAAAAATGTTATGAGTTAGCAAACACATTACTCGGTTCGGTACTGTTAAAGAAGTACCTAGCTATATCACCGGCCCGAAAGTCAAACGAGTATAGCCGAGGTCACGGAGGGCACGGATATGGAGCGATGACGTCACGCCCCCCTCCTCCCTGGGCGCCGACGACACCTGTTGCGCGGCGGGTGGACGGCGACGTGTGACGTCACGGGCCCGCGTCATTACCGCCGCAATAGGGTCGGGACTCGAGAAGGAACGATCGCCGAAACGGCTTGATTAAGTAGTTCGTTTTCTATTGGGATTTGGGAAACATTATGACATTTTGGAGTAGGTACAGCAATGCCCTTTGGTACGGGTATTATACATGTCCACCTGAGCCGAAAACGCTCGGTAGCCAATTTGTACTCCGCGACTGTATATTTTGTTAGAAATACTTGTTTTTCGCGTCTTTTTGCAGTTATTTGCGCTGCGCTGACGAACGTCGCAGTACGTTCAATATTTTATTTTACATTGAAAATATTCAAATTTATATTTACTGTTAGTGATTTTAGAATCTGCATTAAATGGGCTTTCGGACAGTATTTTTTATAAACCAAGTTTAATACAAAAATAAAGGGTGAGTACTATTAAATTGTCGCCATTTGACTTTTAGTTTACAAAATGAAATAATATTGTAAAAACTCAAAATGCTTTATTTACAAGAAAGGGCATGATAAAATAAATCAGTTAACCCAATTTTATGGTTTCTCCAGGTTACGACGAGAGAATTCTCGGACTTTACTCTTGACGCGTTTCATAGAATTTTGCACGGATCATTGACGTAATAATTACATGGACACACAATCAGACGGAAAAAATGGCACCCTCCCAACTAATGCAAAATCACAAATCGCATTAGTTGGGCGATCAGTCTCGTTTAGACCATGACACGTGACGGGTCTCAAAAATGACTTAATTTTCAGTGAAAAATAACAGAAATAACAACTATAAAATAAAGGAACAGGACGGAATATTCTTTTTTACTTAAGTTCTATTGATTAATTAACGAATCCTATGTAAAATCATAGCAATTTTTGTATTAGAATTATTAACTTTGTCCCTACAAAATTCACCTCATCACAGAACAAAAATCGAAGGAGTCGCTATAGTTTTATATTTTATTAATAAATTAAGGAGTGCAATAAATAATTATCCTATTTTTTTTATTCAAGATTCCTATTCTCAACAACGTAAAAATGGAGATCACATTTAGCAAGAGACAAACGCGAAGAATAATTGAAGCCAAATAATCGTCTCTCGTGTGTTCGGCATAATCATGTTTTTTTTTTATGTTAATCAACAGAAGCGTAAAATGATAAAATTCATAAATTACTAAAAATAGCTCTGTTGATATTGTTTTATTTTGTCACAGAGTCTAGACACTGTCAGTTTAAACCTTTGAACGCCAAGAACACATAAAGGCGACGGCGACGTGTGCTGCCGTGCATACCACGCCACCGACAAATAAGATCAAACTTTAAAGGGTTAATAATGTCAATATTTTGCACTTGTTTTTTATTCAAGATTCCCATTCTCAACAACGTAAAAATGGAGATCACATTTAGCAAGAGACAAACGCGAAGAATAATTGAAGCCAAATAATTCGTCTCTCGTGTGTTCGGCATAATCATGTTTTTTTTTTATGTTAATCAACAGAAGCGTAAAATGGTGACATTCATAAATTACTAAAAAATAGCTCTGTTGTTATTGTTTTATTTTGTCACAGAGTCTAGACACTGTCAGTTTAAACCTTTGAACGCCAAGAACACATAAAGGCGACGGCGACGTGTGCTGCCGTGCATACCACGCCACCGACAAATAAGATCAAACTTTAAAGGGTTAATAATGTCAATATTTTGCACTTGTTTTTTATTCAAGATTCCCATTCTCAACAACGTAAAAATGGAGATCACATTTAGCAAGAGACAAACGCGAAGAATAATTGAAGCCAAATAATTCGTCTCTCGTGTGTTCGGCATAATCATGTTTTTTTTTATGTTAATCAACAGAAGCGTAAAATGATAAAATTCATAAATTACTAAAAATAGCTCTGTTGTTATTGTTTTATTTTGTCACAGAGTCTAGACACTGTCAGTTTAAACCTTTGAACGCCAAGAACACATAAAGGCGACGGCGACGTGTGCTGCCGTGCATACCACGCCACCGACAAATAAGATCAAACTTTAAAGGGTTAATAATGTCAATATTTTGCACTTGTTTTTCATTCAAGATTCCCATTCTCAACAACGTAAAAATGGAGATCATATTTAGCAAGAGACAAACGCGAAGAATAATTGAAGCGAAATAATTCGTCTCTCGTGTGTTCGGCATAATCATGTTTTTTTTTTATGTTAATCAACAGAAGCGTAAAATGGTGACATTCATAAATTACTAAAAAATAGCTCTGTTGTTATTGTTTTATTTTGTCACAGAGTCTAGACACTGTCAGTTTAAACCTTTGAACGCCAAGAACACATAAAGGCGACGGCGACGTGTGCTGCCGTGCATACCACGCCACCGACAAATAAGATCAAACTTTAAAGGGTTAATAATGTCAATATTTTGCACTTGTCTTACTCTCATTTCACATACTGGAACAAGGAGAAATAATGTCATTATTACTGATCCCTTCTATCGGAAACTTTTTATGCAGTTGTTAAATAAAAACGTAACTAAATTTGTTACTAACAATTTACAATAAAAACTTAACTAAATTAGTTATTAACAATTTACGAGTTTATTTAGTTCAAACATAAAATATATACATATAATAATAGTGAAAATATTTTTAGTGTGTAAAAATATTAAAATCTGATCCATTCGTGCCATGTTCCAAGTTTGACAAGAGACTTCAGTCAGAATATGCTAAAAAAGTTAATTTACACGTAAAATATTTGTGGTAATAAGTAATTAAGTCAATTTGACACTTAAACGTTTAAACAAAGAGTTCTTTTGTACGAAGTCAATATGTTGCTGCAAATTATAAATAAGCGTTATTGGCATCTACTTGAACATGACAACGGTGCCACTTTATTTGACACTTTTGTTCGGGTCTGTGGCTCTATATTAAATAATACCTCAATGGCACGGATTCATTCTTGATCAGTTTAGTACATTTTATCCATTTCCTTTTGAAATCGGGTAATGATGTAGCCGGTTGGCATGTTTTCCGCAATTTTGTTTTAATATTGGCCCAGTATTTTTCAATTGGCCGCAGTTCTGGGCAATTTGGCGGATTCATATTTTTCGGTACCACATCGACAGAATTCTGTTTATACCAGTTCAAAGTGCCAGCTGAATAATGACAACTTGCTAAATCTGGCCAGAACAATGTCGAAACAGTGTGTTTTCTTATGAGTGGTAACAACCTTTTTTTTAAGCATTCGGATTTATAAATATCCGTCTTAATAGTGCCAGTGGTTACAAAAGGCGAACTTCTCATGCCGCACTGGCATATTGCTTGCCACACGAGGTACTTTTTGGCGAATTTCTCCACTTGAATCACTCTTTCTGATTCATGCAGACTTGAGATGTCGCGAGAAGAAAAGTATTGGTTTCCTGGTATTGATTTTAAATCAGCCTTGACGTATGTTTCGTCATCAATAATTAAGCAACCTGTTTTTTTTTTTTTTTTTTTATTCAAAATAGCCATGCATTTAACCTCGATTGCACCTGATGTTAAGTGACAATAAGGCCTAAGATGGAGCATGCTTGGCTAGAAGATGCCTATTCACTCTCGACTTGAAGAGATCCAAGTTATATTTTTCAGGAAACAGGTGCGCAGGAAGAGAGTTCCATTCCTTAGCTGTCCTCATAAGGAAAGTAGACGCAAAGCGTTTCGTACGAATCAGTGGCAGGCTATCCCCACGCGTTTCGGCCGCGCGAAACATTCCAATCTCTAAGTGGCTACCCGGCGGGACAAAATGCCAGTGGGCTGCCACGCCTCGCGGCGAGCGGACGGCTTACAGTTAACGTTTCCCGCGCAACCTGTGCTGTACGATGTCGAAAATAAAAGTCGGGCATATTGTTTTTGTGGCAACAAAGACGATTGAAAATGATTTCATTTGTTCCAGAACACATTAAACTCTCCGGAATAAAAGATTTTGTTTAAGAATTAACTTTTACTGGGGCACTATTGACGCGTAACTATTAAAGTCTGGATATTTCTCTAAAAATCTTTATGGGGGCGCCTAGCTTTTTTTCGAATTAATTGTGTTGGTTTGATTCCATGCTGTGTTGTTATTACTGAATGTTTAGTTATACAATCAATAAGTAAAATATTTAAAGATTCAGTCTATTATTCGTTATGTTTTAGAAACACGATTACTTGTAGTTTCGTCGATAGTTTTTTTTTAAAGTTACCTCAAAAAAGCAACATAAATCCTTAGTATGTCATAAATACTGCAGGGAAAGTTATCAATTTTTTCAATAATAACATAACAAGATGTTAACTATAATGTATACGTCTTACATTTTCAAAATCTGTATTATTTTAATAATTAAACCGAAAAAACAGGATTTCCGCGCTCCCAGCAGAGATGGGCAAAAGTTAATCGATTAACGATTAAGATTAACTTTTTTAATCTCGATTAACGATTAAAATTGACGATTAGTTAATCTAATCGTACGAGTTCCAATTGATTTAATCTCGAAAGATTAAGTTAATTGTCGATTAATTTTTAGCGATTAAATTTTTAATCGATTAATTAATTCGATTAACTTTCTCTCGATTAATATTAGGAAAAATATTATAAGACTTTTTGTAAGTCTAAGTGCGGAAAGCGGCGTGCGGAGAGCGGCGTGCGGAGAACGGAAAGCAGAGAAGCGGAGAGAGGGAACGGTCGGATGCAAAGGTGTAGAGAATGGTGTTTAATCGTCCTGAAGTGGGCAACCCAGTGGGAATCGGGTTGTCTGGACGCCACGCCTCTGCTGACTAGACTGGTTGACCAAACGAGCGAAGGCACGAGAAAAAGCTAGCGTTTACATAACAGAGGCAACCCTAGCGCACATTCCAATGACGTTGCGTCACCCGCGGGAGGGGGCATCGATAGCGGTGGCAACGCCTGCCGTCCAAACAAGTGGTGTATCTGTTACGTAGTAACTTGTATATAATCTGTGTCAGTGGTATATCGACAACATAAGGGTGGAATCCAAGTCCGCGCCGAGTACTGTATTGTCTGAACGGAGACGGTGGAATTAATTCATGCAGTCCTAGTGCACACTCACCAAAGTGTATCCGGTAGAAAACCGATAAACAGGCGACTTTCCTGCGGTGTTCGAGGTTTTGCAGCTTTTCCTGAACTAAGGCAGGGTCGCCAATGAGCTTCTTCGCACGTTTGTCAATTGAATCCAAGGCGGCCAGTTGGTATTTGGCGGACCCATCCCAAAGATGGCAGCAGTACTCCATGCATGATCGGACTTGCGCCTGATATAATTGAAGCAGCTGTCTCGGCGTGAAGTACCGCCTCACCTTAGATAGGATCCCAAGTTTTTTTGCTGCAGTTGTAGCCAAGGATTCAATGATTCAATTTTTGAACCAACAGGGTGTACAATAATCTAGACCGTCTCACTGCTCGATTATATTGGTCTAACGTTCTTTTCGGGGCTTTCTGCTTTTTGTAAGTAGATTATACCGCGCTTTTTTTTTATTTTTTGTACATTTGTCTGACTTGTACCAACTTTTTTGGACACATCTCGGGAAGATATAGCCGGATTCTGATCAAACAGCTTACACACCTTTGACTCCAGTTTTTTGTTCCGTTTTCTTGTTGGATGACTCTGTCGCTGTTTTCCTCAACAGTCCCACCTTGTTTTAGTTTTTTGAGAGTCCTTTGCACTGTTCTTCGACTTGTATTGCACGATTTTGCAAGCTCCGAAGTGGATACATTAGGATTTATAGAAAATTCTCGCAAAATTAATTCACGAACGCTTTTTTCTTTTGATGACATCTTGACAGATAAAAACAAAAGAACGTTTTTTTTAAGACTAAAACATGCAAATACATTAAATTTTAAATCTGATAAGTTTAACCAAAGAAGGTTGCGAATCCAGAGAAAAAAAACGAAAAATGTTGGCGACAATTTAATAGTACTCACCCTTTATGTAATTATGAGGGTTTGTTTGCATTTCGTAACTAATAAAATTTTATTATTTTAAGTATTGCGTAATTTTTTGCTACGGAACCCTACAAAACTGTCATGGTGAACGAATTAGGCATCGTCTAGTTACTCGATAACGACACCAAACTTGATTCAAAGTTCCAAACTAATACGCCTGATTTTTTCTTCCTTAGCGACGGGAGCGCTGTATTTTGACCCCCCCTACCCCCCTGTCGCGGAGTACAAACTGTCAACCGAGCGTTTTCGGCTCAGGTGGACATGTATAATACCCGTACCAAATGTCATTGCTGTACCTACTCAAAATTGTATACCTCTCCATACAAGCATGCCCAATAGAAAACGGACTAGATGCGATGCGCACTGTGAGATTGAGATGGAAATCTACTATAATAGCTACAGTGAGGGTGGCTGAATTCTAAAGTCTTGGTAATATCATCCGACCACGATCAAGACATTGAAGAGTGCGGGTGCGGCGCGGACGCCGCAGTAGGCAGCGCTGCAGACGCGGCATGTGCTGCGAGCAGGGCAGAGGTAATTTAATTAGGCCAGCGAGGCTCGTGCTCGTGGCGCAGCTGTTCCACTAATTACCAACAGATTATCCTTCGGAACCATCCCATCGCGATGATTTTATTTCGTATTATCATTAATTTTTGCGCGGGTTTGTGTGCGATATCGGGAATCGAGTATCCTATATTTATGACCTAGTATCGTATAATTTCTAGTCAAACCAACCACGCTAACTCTTCCAAGCAAATGAACTGTCAAAACATACAAAGTGAGTCAGTTTGTATGGTCGTATTGGTACTGTAATACTGTTATTGTTTAATAAAGCGTTCTTACAAGGAATCGAATAGTACATACAATAGTATACTTGTACTTGCAATGGCAATTCAGTTGATTTGATGCATAGCACAATTTTTATAATAATGATATTGAATTATTGATATAATAAGGTTCATAACGTGTAGGAGAGTCGCAGCGCTGCGGCGGCCGGCGGTCCTCGAGCGCTCGTCAAGGTTCATATTTGTTGTGGAAACAAAGGCACAATTTATATATTTGCATTATGTGCGACACGGGCACATGCCCCGCCCGCGGCGGCGCGCGGCGCGGGCGCACACTCACTCACCGCCGCGCGCGCCGCTCTCGCACCGTATGAATGATATGAGCCTCACGTGTTGCGCCAGGTATAAGTGTAAACAGTGTTTGATGATTTTTAGACAACGCCACTCCTTATTGTCAATCAATATAGATTCTACAACGACCACAGCAGTATCATCAATGAAATTCATAGAAACGCCTCAAAGGAACTTAGGTCGAAGAAACAAGAAACCAGGGACCCGACCACCCTTTCATTTGCTTAAGCCTTTCAATGGGCTTCCCTTTGTAATGTGTAACCCAGTAAAAGACTTACCCATTCATACTGATAACCCATACATTTGACTATCCCTTATTAAGAGGGGAACCTAAGAATAAGGCTAACCCTTTCCAATTGGTAAGCGGTATTCTCTTTATTTTGCTATCCACTTTAAAGGGATACCCTTATGTTTTAGCGCTTAAAATAAAACTTTCCTTTTCATCATGTCATACTTTAAAGGCTTAGGAGAAGGAGACAAGACTAGTTATCTGGGCCAAAGTATGACAAGAAAGCGAATAAATTACGAATATGCCTTGCTGGCCCCTGTGGGAGTGGGCAGGGCAGTAAATATTTTGTGTTTGCTTGACGTAGTTGTCGTCGTCGCGTCGAGTCACATAGTAAATTGCTGGGGTGTTAGTGCACGACACCTTGCACTTTTTGACTATGCGCTGAAACTTGGCACAGTTGATTCTTAGGTGGTCTTGAGTGAATTCAGACCGGGAGACATCGAGAGCCACCACGGCTTTAGTGGGGGGGAGGGGCTGAAGTTCGACGCTGCCGCGCTTCAATAAAAGCAACATTTCTCTTCAACTGTATATAATACGGCATGGGATACATCATTTTCGGATAAATTAAGGTTAGGAATAAAGTTTTGGACGAGAAAGGAGAAAAAACTGAAAAACGTAATTTGTGTCTTTATATATTTACCAATTATTTTAAAAGTATAACAGAAATCTCAAAACGAAAAATATAATCGTAAAGCTAGACTTACGTAGTTTAAAAAAGTTGTAATTTATTACATATATCTGTTGATCCATGGGAGATAATAAATATTATCAAGCGTAAGTTAGGGCCATCTCAATGCATGATCGTCCGTAAAGTATTGTTTAGGTACTTTGTTAAACAATATTTCTCTAAAACTTTACATAATAGGGCATGTTATATATAATTTTCGGATAAATCAAGGATGGGCAATCTACATGTATTTCATAATTTTTTGAACAAAACTTGCACTTTCTAAAAAGAAATATATATTAAAAAGTGGGAAACTGAAAAATGTGATTTAGGTATGTTTTATTATACAGGTTGACATATTATTGACTGTTCAAATTTTCCCCAGGCATTAGGTATCGATAAAGGATGCCATTTCTGAGAAAAAAAAACATAGGTAAAATTTTGATAATAAAATGTGCTGTCCGAATAAGTAATTAATTAGTAACGTGTGGATAATCGTTAACTGAGTGGCGCTCGGGGTTAGCGGTGCGGGGGGCGGGGCGCTTGCCTATTTTATCTAAACCAATACAATACAAAAAGCGTTATTGCATTGCCGCCTTCCGCACAGCGCGCTAACGCGGATAACCACGAACGCATGGTCTTATTGGATATCTTTCAGCTGTTTTATCTCAATATCTTAGTACTAAAAGATGCTGAAAGAAAAAACACGTATTTTTTATTTTTTCCAAGGAATCTAGTGTCAAAATTTGAACGGTCAATATTATTTCACCCTGTATAATTTATATTTTTTTAAAGTATGTATAACAGAAATCTTAAAACAAAAATATAATCATAAAGCTAGACTTATGTAGTTTCTAAAAGTATATAGTTTATTATATATATGTTGATACATTGGAGATAATAAATTATCTCAATGCATGATCGTCCGTCAAGTAGGGTTTAGGTAATGTTTTAAACACACGAAAAGTGCACATATTTTATTGTTTATCTCTATCGTATTTTAAATGAAATCACACAAGATAAATTTATTTTATATAATTACAAGATCCACTGCTGAGACAGAGATCTGAACATTTTATGCTGCCTTTTTTTAATTTTGCACCAGTTGCGGCAGTTTTTTGCATTTGCACCTAACAATTTCCAGCCAATGCATGGTTCTGTAGCAACAGGCAAGTCCGTCCATGTAGGCTCCCAGTTGTTGTTGACCTTCGTCCAACCCCAAGTACACGGACAGGGTAGTTTTTGAGCCGGTGCTAACTGACTAAAATGTGCAACCCTTGATATATGGCTCTTTAGAAATGCTGATGTAAACCAGCTTTGGTCGGTAGGAGGTATTTTATCTACTGATCTTTCTTGGTTAAAATATATTTACGGCACTCATTCACTGAATTATACGAAACTGATATGAAATAATAATTATGATATACTCGTACAATATTCAGGTATAAGTTGAAATATTATATTTTCCTATTATATCAGTTTCAAATGCAGAAAAACGGACCAATCATATGTAAAGACGTATTTTCGATGAAAACCAGCTTACCTCTTCAATAATCTCCCAAACTCGAAACCTACAGTTATGTCAGGAAAGGTTTCCATGCTAGAAAAGCACTTCTTTTTAACCGACTTCAAAAAAAGGAGGGGGTTCTGTTCGGTTGTATGTTTTTTTTTTTTTTTTTTTTTTTTTTTTTTTTTATGTTTGTTACCTCAGAACTCCGTCATTTATGAGTCGATTTGGAAAATTCTTTTTAAGTTCATGAATAGACATCTCAAGGTTGGTCCCATAAAATTTTGGTGAAGATCAGATGACGAGATCCATGAGGAATCGAAGGAATTCCTGAAATTTATAGGCACTTATAATATTTTTCACATATTTTATAAAACTATTTAAGTATTTGCATATGGTAGTCATCATCTTCCAATGCTGAGCTGATGATGGAAGGTACAACTCCTCAACGTTTAGGAGTTAGGAGATAATTCAAACGAGATGCATGCCTTCAAGACCTCCCTGATCACCCTGCCATAAGTGTTTTTAACAATCACTAAAAAGAAAAAAAAAAATTTTTAACAAAAAATAGAACCGACTTCAGTAAAACTAAAGAGCCAAAAATAACCCCTTCAAGTACAGATTACCTTTGACTCACCCTTTGAAGTCGGGGCCAAACCTCACGTAAACTATAAAATATAAATATAATAACTGAGTGGTTTGGGATCGACTTCAAAGGGTGAGTCAAAGGTAATCTGTACTTGAAGGGGTTATTTTTGGCTTTTTAGTTTTACTGAAGTCGGTTCTATTTTTTGTTAAAAATTTTTTTCCTTAACTATTGAACCAAGATACCGTGTCACATCCTGTGAATGCGTGAAAGAGGGTCTTCTAATACTTTTGCTCTCTGTGGTCCTGTAAATAAACAAATATGTATAAAATACCCGCCTTTTCTTAATATACTATGTTCGAGGCTTCACGACTCATGATACTGTGGGTGGATACTGATGTGTTGGTACTGGCAGTTGAACAAGCTTTACTTCAGCTAGAGGAACTGTAGGTGCACAAAGGAACAGGAAACATCAATATCTGTGCTGTCATGATATCGCCACCACCTTAGGTAAAAATCGTATATTTGGTCATAGTAAATTAAGAAAAGACAAGTGTATACAGATTTCTTTATTTACAGGGCCACAGAGAGCAAAAATATTACCCCTCTTTCACGCATTCACAGGATGTGACATGTGAGACGGTATCTTCGTTCAATAATAAAGGAAAGAGAAGTGCTTTTGAAGCTTGGGAAATCTTTTCCCCATGACCTCTTTTTCTACGTTGGTTTCACTCTTCATGGTCATCATTTCAGATGTTGGTGACAATCTTCACAACACGCCGCCATTCTTACCTGATAGCCGCCTTCCTTGTGCATTCGTGTAGTGACGATGAGCCATTTATTGCAGCTTCTATTTGGTTTATCCATCACATAGGCGATCTTCCTCGTTGCCTGGTACCCTCAACCTTTCCATGGACCACAAGTCGCTCAATAGCCACCAACCCCCGGAATACGTGGCCAAACTGTACTAAAGACGATAAACGCTGCTTGATGCCAAGTTTTCGGAGTATAGACTCGTTGGTACGGAATTCAGTCCATAATATTCCGAGCATTCTCCTCCAACACCACATCTCTCACAAACACCTAATCGTCTATCTTCTTCTTTTCCACTTCCCGCAGGGTCCACGTTTCTGCGGCATACAAGAATGTGGGGAATAGAAGTGCTCGAACGAGCCGGTTTTTTGTGGCTTTGTGTTTGTTGCGATTCCTATAATTTTTTTTTTTGTTGTCAATTGTGCAATAAAAATAATCTTATCTATCTTATACATATATTCCTGACCTAACTGAAGGTTTCGTCGAGTCAGCGACCGAGGGCCGCATTGCGGAGGCAATATCTGCCATCGAAAAATACGTCATTATTTATCGTATGGCACTTATATTAGTCACTGGATAAAAAACTTAAACTAGAGATTGAGGTTAGCCTTCTTCAGATACCCAATGGCCCCTTCGCTGAGGATTGCGAGGTCCTCAGCCTGTCCGTTGGATTTGGTGATCGGGCATTCCAGCACCAAGTGTTCCACCGTCTGCTCGGGGGCGCCGCATGCACACTGAGGGGAGTCACACCAGCCCCATTTGTACCAGTGGTGGGCACAGTTACCAACGCCTGTTCTAATGCGGTTTAGTTGGCTCCAGATCTTTCGCGGTTGGTCAAACCCAGGCGGGCGCGTCCTTGGGTTGTGTGAGAAAAATTTATCACTTATGGGTTGTTCACCATGCCACTCGGTCGACCATGAGTCCAGTATGTTCCACTTGCTGTTAAAATTTAACATACTAAGAGCTGGTGGGTTACGGGACTTCAGTCGTTTTTCTCCGAAATTGGTGAGATCTTCATGTATAGGCAACGTGGGCTGGCACTTGGTTTTGGTTGCCTCTCGGAGTAGGCACTTTTTCCGCCGCAGGTGAGGTGGCTCTATGGCGCTGAGAGCTGGGAGCCAGAATACTGGAGTGGGCTTGAGGCAGCCAGTAATGAGCCGCATGGTTTCGTTCAGCTTCACATCCACGGAAGAAGCATGTGCGCTGTTCATCCAGAATATACGTCAGAAAATACGTCATAACATTATACTATAATAGGTCAGTAATTCTGCTTTTGAAACGAATACAATAGGATAATAGGATTTCAAAACATAAACCAGAATATTGTATCATCATAATTATTATTTCAGATCAGCTTCGTATACTTCAGTAAATGAGTGCCGTAAATAATTTTTTACGAAGAAAAACGAGCAGATAGAACACCTACCGACCAGCGAGCCGCTTTATATCAGCATTTCTAGAGATGTCAAAGGGTGCACGTTTGAGGTCAGTTAGCACGGGCTCAAAAACTACCCTGTCCAGTGTCTATCTACCTGGGATTGGACGAAGGTCATCAACTACAGGAAGCCTAATACATGGACGGACTTGCCTGTTGCTGCAGAAGCAAGCTTTACAATTATATTTTTTGTTTTGAGATTTTTGTTATGCTTAAAAATAAAATAGAAATTATGTAAAAAAAACATACCTAAATGACGTTTTTCAGTTTTTCCCACTTTTTAATATTTTTTTTGTTCGAAAGTGCATTTTTTTTGTTCAAAACAGATTCCTCATTTTATGTAAAGTTTTAGAGAAATATTGTTTAATACAGTTCCTAAACAATACTTCACGGACGATCATGCATTGAGATGGCCCTAACTTACGCTTAATAATATTTATTATCTCTCATGGATCAACAGATATATGTAATATAGGTACTATATACTTGTATAAACTACGTAAGTCTAGCTTTACGATTATATTTTTTGTTTTGAGATTACTGTTATACTTTTAAAATAATTGATAAATATATAAACCTCCCCTTCCCTCCACTAAATCCGCGGTGGCTCCGATGTCTTCAGGTATGAATTCACTCAAGACCACCTAAGAATCAACTGTGCCAAATTTTAGCGCACAGTCAAAAAGTGCAAGGTTCCCATACAACGGCGTGCACTATCAAACCAACTAAAAGGAAACCGAACCAAATTGCCGTTTTATTAGTGTTATTTTACTGCAAAATATTTTGAATATCAGGCACTGATTGATGAATAATGAGTGATACCAGATCAAGAATGAGTAACTGATATTTAAAAATTGAATTTGTCATAATGTTTCTAAAATGGGCCTAAGCACATGGCGCATTTTAATTTAAGCGCGCCGTCGACGCGCATTTGTAGGTATTGATACTCTAACGCGCGTTGACTGAAGCGGTCTCGCTCGTCAAAGTCAAATCAAACATGCCGCAGCGCCGCCGCCGACAGAGCTCGATAGGTATCTGTCTCGCTCGATAGTACTAACCTACGCGTCGTAAGCTTTATAAAATAAGGGTAGCCCTTTGTTAGGCTAACCATTTAGTAACGAATGGGTAAGCAAATATTCTTATTTATAAGGGGAATTGTGATACCGCTTGTTAAAATGGGTTAGCGCTTAGATAAGGGTTTTTAAAGCAAATTGATTGGGTTTCCATGTTCAAAGTGTTAGCGCTATTCAAAACCCTTAAAAACCCTCTCAAAAGGATATCGGGCGGGTCCTTGCAAGAAACAAGGTCTTGCTTGGGTGCGACCGCTATTTTCTTTTTGCCAACAGCCTCTCACTAAAGAAATTATCTTCGCTATAAGTTACGCCAATAAAACAGTCATCCGACTCGCACTTGGCCGGTTTTTTTATATCTATATCAGCAAGCGCTAGCTTTCTTTCACACACATGTATTATTATTATATTATTCTAATAAATATTAATAATCGAAAATATAATATATAAAGCTTTAAAGCTGTTCTAACTGTAACACGCGTCTGTTACTACTCTAATAATGATCTGATCTATCCGTTTGTCTCACACAATATGTTCCGAGGTGGTCAGACAACTGCGCGAGATGTGTCAGCTTCGCCGCGGCCGCCGGGAGCCGCTATTCGCTAGCCGCTATCCGCGAGTGAGTGACCCGCGAGTCAGCGACACTGATACGCGCGGACCATACTAATTAACCAGGCCCTTAATATTCATTAGCGGCGCGTCGTGCGCCGGCCGGCTCGACAGGCCCGAGTGTACCTCGGCAGTCTCGGCACTGCAACCTCTTGCGCCAGCGGGGCTAGCATATCTAGACGCCAACTCACTTGTCTGTTTTGCTCGAGCAAAAAATCTAAGGAGTTATTGAACACGCCAAAATTGGGGCATATAAAATCGGCTATTATTACGCAAAAAATAGAGCTATGCAAACTTTTTGGACACCAATTTGATTACAAAGGAACTGTCCTATAATATAACAATCGTTTTTTTTATTTTATTTATTCGCTGTCAAAATGTCGAGGAAACAACATCAACAACGCGAACGCATTTTGCACGAATATGTAGAAAATTCAATGCTAAGCTATAGAGATATCGCGAAAAAACTGAAATGTCCTCAATCTACGGTTTGCCGCGTATTAAAAACGTTTCGTGAATGCTTAACAATAGATCGCAAGCCAGGAAGTGGTGGGTTGCAGGGAGTCAAGAATAAAAAAAAGGACCAGTGTTGTAAGGATTTTTGCCTCAAATCCTAAGATTTCATCTCGCGATGTTGCCAAGAAAGTAAAAATGTCTCAGTCCTATGTTAAAAAAGTAAAACGTAGGGCAGGACTAAGAAGTTATAAAGCCCAGGCCGCACCAGATCGAGACTCGAGACAGAACTTATCCGCAAAGAAACGGTCACGAAAACTTTATGAAAATTTCGTTACGAAGTTTGCTTGCGTGGTCATGGACGACGAAACATAGGTAAAGGCAGACTTTAAACAAATTCCTGGCCAAGAGTTCTATACCAGCTTAAGTCGAACAGACGCTCCTGAAGAATCTAAATTAAAAAAACGGTCGAAATTCTCAAAAAATACCTTATTTGGCAGGCAATATGTAGCTGCGGAAAAAGAAGTCGCTCGTTTATTACCACCGGGACAATAGACAGCGGTATTTATCAAAAAGAGTGTTTGCAGAAACGTTTACTGCCGTTCATAAGAAAGCACGACTCACCACCGCTGTTTTGGCCAGATTTAGCTAGTTGCCATTACACAAAAGCAGTGTTGAAATGGTACGAAGCAAACGGGATCGTGGTGGTACCCAAAGTATGCAACCCCCCAAATAGTCCAGAACTGCGGCCTGTTGAAGAGTACTGGAGTATTATGAAGGGAATCTTAAAAAAGGAAGGCGGAGAAATCGGTCTCTGAGCTACAAAAAGTATGGACATGGGCGTCGCAACGGTGTCCTAACGAGATGGTGCAAAGTCTTATGAGCCGTGTGCGTAGGAAAGTTAGAAGTATGGCTTACAGTGTAGACAATAACTAAAATAGGAAATGTTATTATAATCTTCATTAAATTTGACATTAAATGTGGAAAACATAATGTGGTTATTCATTATTAAAATTATTTAGTATTAATCTTTGTGTGCCCCAGTTTTGGCGTGTTTAACCTTTATTTAGCCCATTTCCTAACCTATTGCACTTATTGAAGTATGGCTGTTTTGCTAATATCTGATATCGTAACAAGCAATGTAGTAAATTAAAATCATAAAATAGACCGTCCCCAGATGTGTCCAATGGACGTAAATTATGGGTTTCAAACATGTATGCACTTGCATAGGTAGGTACCCTATCCTGGTAGTTGGTGTTGTGTAACCTGTGCGCACTCGTGGCCGGCTGACATTTGTGTGGCGCGCGTAGGGCAGTGGGGCACTGCGCCCTGTGGGCGACACCCGCTGTCGATTTATGTTCCGACAGATATTGGAAGGGATCTGGCCCGACCGACCAAAACAACAGAGGATTTATTTAAAGACGAAAGAAACCGCCAGCGAGACCGACAGAACGCGAGAACACCGAGGGTTCCGTGCGAAATATGAAAGGACTTCATATTGCTCTAAAAGATGTTCTGAGCGACAAACTTAACCGATGGAAAACTGATTCTCAGACATGGACATAGGTAGGGGTTAATTTACCAACTGCTATTTTCATCTGTAATTAAGTTTCTAAAGTAATTTAGTTTCAGTACAAACATATTATAAATTCTACAATATACGGTGTAATTACAAATATACGTTAAGTACATGAAATTCCTTCTTGCCAAATTTCATTATTCTAGGACCTAGAATCTAGATCAATGAAAAGTACTGTATAGGTATTGATTCCCTTGCCGCCAACTGCTTCAACAAAAGCAGCATAATATCCAAGATTACTTTTGAGGTGGGGCCTGGCCATGGCCTATGAGTTGAGGTCATTAATTACTTAAATTAATTGATGAAATTAATTGGTAACCCAACAACCTGGGGTTGGCACTAGACCATATTGGGGTGGATACCTCCTCGCATTCCAGAGAAAAATGTCTAGATTCACAATCTGACTTGTAAAAGTGCTCTTGTGGCCTACTTACTTGAGGTCGTGGAGTGTCGATAAGAACAGGTATGTTTTCCAAATGCTTACAGAACCTGAACCTAACATGTACTACGCTACGAGGATAATACGGTATTTGATGACAGCTCAAATCAGCTACTCTTTATGAAATGTCAAAACGATCTGTTAGTGCCTATGAAGCTTCTATGATGATACAGGCATGTGACGTCATAAAAAAAAAGAACCGACTTCAGTAAAACTAAAAAGCCAAAAAAAATAACCCGTTCAAGTACAGATTACATTTGACTCGCCCTTCGAAGTCGATCCCAAACCACTCAGTTCTTATATTTATATATTATAGTTTACGCAAGGTTTGGCACCGACTTCGAAAGGTGAGTCAAATGTAATCTGTACTTGAACGGGTTATTTTTTTTTTGTTAATTTTTTTTTTTATGCTTTTTAGTGATTCATATAAAAGTTCTAGTGGCCATCTGTGGTGTTCATCATCAGTTTCCTTACACCAAATCCTATTTGCTGAATGTAAATTCTTGGGTATCCTGCCTTTTCGCAGAACTATTTTTGGCCGAATTTCATTTGCCAACTAACGTTTCGCCGACTTTTCACTTTGACAACTAACGATTACCAAATTTTTGTATGACAACTTTTCACTTGGCAGAATTATTGTAAAGCAGATTAGTATTATGCCTCTAAACTTTTGGCAGACTAATCATTAGTCAAATCTTTCACTTGGTCGAACAACTTTTGGACGATTAACGTTTCGTTGATGGAACAGTTCCCTTTTCATACATTAGGCAAGTTACAAATAAGAAAATGATACATACCTACCAATGCTTACATATTTTTTGGTTGGCCGAAACTCTGGCAAGCAAGAGTAACTGCGACAAAATGGAATATGTGTCAAAACCCAAAAACTGTAGGTTAGGTTTGTTTTATGATTATGACCATGGATAGCGGAGCGAGCGGAGCGTCAGATTGCTTGCTTACATGAAGGTAATATTAAAATGCTTGCAAGTATTACAAAAAAAAAACTATACATATATTTATAATTTACTTTTAGAATAGTTTTTAATATTTAGTTTTAAATATTAGTTTGTAATTGGTAAATTTACCACATACCTACATATTTTGTTTATTTTTTAGCAAGAATTTACTAATAATACCACTACACTTTTAAATTGGAAGCAATGCACATCAATAATTTTTCTTCTGAGTATGTAGATTTAAAACATTTGGTAAACAATAAACAACTAAGTGTATATTATGCCAACTAAAACATTCTGCTACATGAAAGGTGGCGTTTTAAAAATTTACGTAATAAAACACAGACCAAAAGTTAAGTTGGTAACGGTGCGGTTGGCAATTAATAAGTTGGCAATTGATAAGTTGGGAAATGAAAGGTCGGCGAAATAAAATTCCGCGAAACGGGAGTTGGGAAGTGATAATCGGCGTAACAATTTTCTGCGAAAAATAAGAGAACCCAATTCTTGGCTTTATCAATAAATTACCGAAAGCGCCGTACATGTCCCTCCCTATAACATTTGAAGAGTTCCCTCGATTTCTCCAAGATTCCATCATCAGATCCCGACTTAGTGCCAACGGGACCAACTCGGAGTTATACCCTTTCCATTAAAAAAAAAAATTGAAAATCGGTTCACGGTTCTCGGAGATATCGAGTAACATACATACAAAAAAGAATAAAAAAATTAGTTCGAATTGAGAACCTCCTCCTTTTTTGAAGTCGGTTAAAAAGCAGTAGTCACAACACGTCTTCTTGTCCGAAAGTTAGTGATAATTTATTAGGTTCCGGGTTTTTTAGGGTTCCGTAGTCAACTAGGAACCCTTATAGTTTCGCCATGTCCGTCTGTCCGTCCGTCCGTGGGTTAATTCCGTGATCATTAGTAATAGAAAGCTGAAATTTGGTATGAGTATGTCTATGTATCACGCCGACAAAACGGTACCTACAATAAAACTATTTTTTTTGACCTCTGGTACACCTAAAGTGGGGGTGAATTTTTTTTCCGTTCCAACACTAGTGTGTGGGGTGTCGTTGAATAGGTCTTTTAAAAATAGTAAGGGGTCTCCAAACATTACTTTTTGATAAAGTCAGCAGTTTTGTAAATATTCACTCCAGAAATAAAAAAATAGCCCCCCCCCCTCTAACTTTTCAACCATAGGTCAAAAAACCGGCCAAGTGCGAGTCGGACTCGCGCACCGAGGGTTCCGTACAAACACTTTACATCCCTAAGTGGTTAAGTTAAGTTTGCACCTGGTATGTATAGCGCCCCATATAAATTAGGTGCAAAGTTAGGTATTAAAAAAAACTACTTAGTTTTCATAGTAATGTACATCACTGTTTTTTTAGATTTTTCATTTTCTTATTTTAGAAGAGGGGGGGGGGGGGGCAACTTTTTTCCACTTTGGAAGCGTCTGTCAGACTGTCACGCAAACTATTCGGTTTAGAAAAAAATATTTTAGAAACCTCGATATCATTTTTGAAGACCTATCCATAGATACCCCACACGTATGTGTTTGATGAAAAAAAAAAGAGTTTCAGTTCTAAGTATGGGGAGCCCCCAATTTTTTTTTTTTTTTAATTTTTGCATCAAAATCTTAATGCGGTTCACAGAATAGGTACATCTACCTACCAAGTTTCAACAGTATAGCTCTTATAGTTTCGGAAAAAAATGGCTGTGACATACGGACGGACAGACAGACATGACGAATCTATAAGGGTTCCGTTTTTTGCCATTTGGCTACGGAACCCTAAAAAAAAATTATGGAAAAAATCATGAAAATGAGGCTAAAAGGTTAAGGAGGTTCTTAGGTAAGTACTTTCAATGAAAACTATATTGAATAAAATCGGTCCAGCCGTTTTTGAGTTACCGCAACATTTTCTAAATTTTCTTTAAAAGGACGTAAGTTGACTTCCAGAAGGTAATAAGTAAATTACAGTTACTTTGGCGTTTACGACCTTTTTATAGAGCTTCAAAGTTTTCTCGTAATTTAAACTTCGGGCTTAAAACCGCTGTTTTAAGCCCGTCTATTGTGAAGGATAAGCAACTAAACTCGGATTTCTAATTCAAGACCAAAAAAACTAAGACAAAATTGACAACATTAAATGACATCTGAGTTTGTTTCTTGGCTTGCACCAAATGCTCAAGTGTTACAAGTACAATACCAGATTTTGTACCAAAAATCTCCGATGTTTAAGTTTTTATTATCTCCTCTCGTAATTATGTAATAATAAATATATCTAGTTATTTTGTTAAAACATAGATTTAAAGTTACCAATAAATTAATTATCCTAGTGTCTAAAAAAATAAAATGGAATTTACTATTGTAAAAATATGTTATTGTAGTGGCAATCTTGAGGTAGTTTTTTTGGTCACTCAGCGTGGCCGCCCACGGCCGACATGCTCTTGGCCGGCTTTTAATGTGTGTTTAGTGGTTTCAATGTCACAACTTATAATCACTGTAGTCAAACAACGTATTAGGGAATGAGAAGTCTTAGGGTTCTCGTGACGTCATGGGTATCGTTTTCAAAAAACCAGCCAGGTGCGATTCTGACTCGCGCCCCGAGGGTTCCGTACAAACGTTCACTTATCCCATCCTTATTGGCCTGGTTGAGTTAAGTTTGCACATGAAATGTATGGCGTCGCATGCAAACGAGGTGCAAACTTAACGCAACCGAGTTCCCCATATAGGATAAATCACCAATTACTGGCCACCGTTCAATAACTGGCCACATCATACTAAAAATGAACTCTGTTCACCTGCAAACAGAATTCATTTTAGTATAAGGTTTTAATTACTAGCCATCCTTCAATAACTGGCCACGTTATACTAAAATGAATTCAGTTTGATGATATGATTTTATTACAAATGTATAGTTTTCAGATTTTTATAAGTATTTGTAGTATGTGACGATATTAAAGCCTGCAGAAATATATGAGGATTGTCAAGAGAGCGCTATTTATAAGATTTATATGGCAACAATTTTGCAACCAATCGCAACCCACTATAATGACATTAGTTTAAATACCTGTCAGTTCCACTATGTTAACCTCGTAATATCATTTAAGGCTTCCGGTTCGTGACTCAAGATGGCCGCATGCGTTTAAGTTTCGTTGTTCATTATTTATTCATTTTTGTTGTTCAATGTGTAGTATTGATAGCGTATTGTGCAGTGATCTACCGTATGAGTGAATAGCTAATGAAGAATTCAACTTGAAGCGTTCATAGCCCTTCCTGGGTCAAATCCCGATAGTCCGTGTGGTTTTTTGTAAATCGCTATCACTTTACAAAAAGCACGATTTTCTCAACTCACCGTACAACGTGGTATCAATCCTCTATCTAGTCGCCTAGTGCGATTGGCAACGAGACATTGGCAGTAATGGTCGCTTAACTGTGACCGGTTGCCATTTTTAAAAAATAGAATAGAATATCATTTAGTGGAATGCATTCTTTTCCTAACTGTTTTTCGTGTAGTAATCGGCAATTTTTCGGCATTTTATTTGGATAATTTTAAATATTTGTCTTTTAAAGAAATCACCACGAACGACATTGACATTGTTGACAAACCATCATAAAATCATTGCCAGGGTAAGAAATTAGTTCCAGTGAAATTCCGTAATATGGCGCATCCTCATATATTTCTGGTCAGGCTTTACTTGCCAAATTTCATAGTTCTAGGTCATCACAAAGTACCCTATCATTTTGATTCTCTTGAGAGTGTCGAAATGTATGTCTTTTGCGACACAAACGGCTGTATTGCTTTTTCACGTTAACGTAGAAGTTTGATTTTTTCACAGCTTCAAGGGACCGTAGACACCGTAGTTCTCGAGATAAAGGGTCTTGACAGTCAGACAGACGGACGGACGGACAACAAAGTGATCCTATAAGGGTTCCGTTTTTTCCGATTGAGGTACGGAACCCTAAAAATTGCATTCGTGAAAAAGTCATCAATTCATCATGGGTGTCGCATGTCGTTTTATTTTATTTGGTGGAACTGCAGATTTCAAGAATGGTATCCATTTTGAATTTGAAGATGACAGCCATGTTTTTACTAATAGTCATCAAATTGACGATTTCTAGGTTTATGGGGGAGCAGATTTAACTCCCCAATAAACCTAGCTGCCGCTGCCGCGGTAGGCTCGCGCGCTGATGTGGTCGCAGTTCTAACATAAACTTTACTGGTAGCAGTTCGGTTCTGACGCTTCGTTAATTTTATATCCGCAGCTCACAACTCATTTGGGAATCACGTCGTGTGCGCCCGGAATGCGCGGTGTGTTGGCCGGGGAAGCGGGGAGAACCGATACTTACTTACTAAATTTGGCGTTAATATACTATATTTGCCCTACATTTTAAAACAATTGTATAATTATACAGGTGTATAATTCAGGTGCTAATATCGCAATAATTTGGTCGTCAAAATTTGGGGCACATTCACAAAATTTGGTGCTCGAATACAATTAAAAGTGCAGTCATAATATATAAATAGGTAGAAGCTTTGTAATTTTAGGCTATCTTAATTTGGTGCAAGTATTTTTTTTTTTGGTGTTTCATTTGATTTTTAGGTGATACTGGTTTGGGGTCCCAAAGTTTTTTTTGGTTAACAAAAATATTTGTCGACTTTTTTTATTGACCCAGAAACGTTTCTCAAGTCAAGACGTGAAAATTTAATGAAACTGAAACTTTGATTACCATTAAAAAAAAGAACTACAAAAAACCATGCTTTTGAAACTGTTTAAAAATATCTCTTGTCTGTCCTCTTTCTAATGATGTACAATAATGCCATACACACCTTACACAGCTTCATAAATTTGTCAATTTTGTGCAATAGGAATGTGTTAGGCTAACTTGTGTGCTTATACTTATGCAGGATTTTGTGTAAAAGGCAATAATCTTGATAATCAAATTTTATTCATAATTACACTTATCAATTACAATTCGTAAAAAAAAGAATCACAAATCTTGCTCAAATTGCCTTCCCTCATTGCGTATGAACGCGTAGGCCCTATCCCTTATTTTGATCGTGGTGGTTCGTAATCGAACTTCTTCCTGAATGACGGCGAATGCTGCCTGTATGCGATGGGATAAATCGTCCCTAGATTGAACTTCCGTGGCGGTGGCGTATACCTAGAGATGAACCGTTCTCGAGAACGTTTCCCGATTTGTATGGGATCTCGAGAACATTCTGTGCCCATACAAATCGAGAAACTTTCTCTGGGTGCCCAAGGACTAAAACAACTGACTAAAACTTCAATGAATATATACCCAATTTTTTCTAAGTCACGACTACATTCTCTTAGTTTTTTATTTAGAAAGACTTTACAAACGCGAATCATAAAATCTTATAGATTCAATATAAATTAATATAAATATAAATTAAGTTACTTTAATATAATTGCTGATTGTATTATACTTGTTGACAATGTATGACTAATACTGAATAAATGGATATGGATATGGATTCTCGATAGTAATTCCTGATTTACTTACCGCCCTTTATTACAAATAACACAATGTACTATTTTACGCTTTTCGGTTATATTTTTAGAGTCACACATATCGAATGAAGTTGAATCCGGACTAAGATGTGAGTAAAGGGAGTAGGTAAGTTTCTAAACACGTCTATAAAACAAGTGCATAAAATATGTAGGTATATAGGCGTCGCGGGCAGCGGGCACAGTGACCCGCGAAGGCGGTCGGAGCACTTTTACCGTCGCTGGCGTAGAGGCGCGTGCGCACTGCGCGCCCTGCCCTGCTGCCGATGCCGTGCTATTGCGGCTCGCTCTTCCTAATCCCACCCGCCACACGACACCAGCTTCATATTCAATTTAGAACAACGTAGGTACTGTTCGTCCAATACTACTCTTGACGTCCTGATTATAGCGAGTACTGAATCTGATTTATACTGCATCTGATGCCGGTTTCCAGCATGCATTTTCAACAAGAGTGTCACAATAAGAAAAGTGAATTATAAAAGATAATTATTCCGTAAGATGCAGCAAGTAGTGCACTAGGGTGTCAGCCACGCAACGCAAGCAGCAGGGCCGACATGGCGCCCATAGACACAACAGTAGTGTGTCAGCCACGCAACGCAAGCAGCAGGGCCGACGTGGCGCCCATAGACACAACAGTAGGGTGTCAGCCACGCAACGCAAGCAGCAGGGCCGACGTGGCGCCCATAGACACGACAGTAGGGTGTCAGCCACGCAACGCAAGCAGCAGTGCCGACGTGGCGCCCATAGACACGACAGTAGGGTGTCAGCTACGCAACGCAAGCAGCAGGGCCGACGTGGCGCCCATAGACACGACAGTAGGGTGTCAGCCACGCAACGCAAGCAGCAGGGCCGACGTGGCGCCCATAGACACGACAGTAGGGTGTCAGCCACGCAACGCAAGCAGCAGGGCTGACGTGGCGCCCATAGACACGACAGTAGGGTGTCAGCCACGCAACGCAAGCAGCAGGGCCGACGTGGCGCCCATAGACACGACAGTAGGGTGTCAGCCACGCAACGCAAGCAGCAGGGCCGACGTGGCGCCCATAGACACAACAGTAGGGTTTCAGCCACGCAACGCAAGCAGCAGGGCCGACGTGGCGCCCATAGACACGACAGTAGGGTGTCAGCCACGCAACGCAAGCAGCAGGGCCGACGTGGCGCCCATAGACACAACAGTAGGGTGTCAGCCACGCAACGCAAGCAGCAGGGCCGACGTGGCGCCCATAGACACGACAGTAGGGTGTCAGCCACGCAACGCAAGCAGCAGGGCCGACGTGGCGCCCATAGACACAACAGTAGGGTGTCAGCCACGCAACGCAAGCAGCAGGGCCGACGTGGCGCCCATAGACACAACAGAGCATAATATGGGAGGAGTACGGTTCACATGATAGGTACTCAGTGTTTTCCTTTCATCGACATACTGTTAATTAAGGTACCTACGTGAGCACAATCACCATAATTTAACAATGAAACCAGCTTGAATCTTGAATGGAATGCAGTTTGTTAAGTTTATAAGTGATACAAATTAACAAGTGACAGAGACGACATAGCCGTGGCGTGGCCGTCCGCCCCGCACAGTGGTCCGGAGTCTTCATTGTGAACCAGTCCAGCCTCAAGTGGGGCGGCGGCGGCCGGTGATCACGAGCGGCGCGAACCAACACCAACCAGTTCGACAATTGATTTACTTATCTATTAGTTACTAACGTTTCTTTAACTAAACTGTATTGCTCTGATTACACAATACAAATAAAAAGTACAAATGGCGAACCTAATGCCTTAAGGCATTCTGTATCAACCACTGGGTTGAAATCAGAAATATGCAGCCGGTGCAGGATTACATTACAAAGTACAGACAAGAAGATAAATAAAAACACAAGTCAGACAACTAAAATATATATATACATTCTATAAACTCATATGAATACTTTGTATGAACTTACATACATAGATAATACGTACCCAAGGAACCTAACTAGAAATATATGTCTGAAAGATGCTTGCGCAACATGCTGTTGGCTATGAGTTTGCTCGGAGCTCGCCTGATATTTAATGAAAGAGCTTTCCAGAGGCGTATTGCATGAACCCTGCAAAAATTGGACATGAAACGGAGCGGTGAAGGGGGAACACGAGGTTAAGACGACGGAGAGTGCACCCTGGACGAGCAGGTACAAATTGAAATCTGGATTTACGATAGTCGGGAGTGGCTGGATCAAATAAGATGGAATACAGTGTGCAAAGAATTTTTTGTGCCCTACGTTCACAATTTATATTTAGGAAGCCAGTTCAGTTGTCGGCGAAAAGCGGATATGTACATACTTACATACGAACACATATACTTACGAAGGCCGAAAACAAATCTGATACTGTTATTCAGCATTCGATCCAACTTCAACCTCAAGTCGGCGCAACGTTCAATCACAGAACGCGGAAGCGCACACAGGAATCATCTTTGGATTTCCAATACTGTTCTACGAATATCGTCTGAGAATTGGATGTAATATGTATTTATATAATGCGAGCTAACCGAGCAGATATAAAGTAAAGAAGCCAATAATAAGATGGGCACCTCTCTTCTTTTTTATAAACTTTGCATTGGTAAATATGAAGTTTATCCTACTACATACAGAGTGTAAAACTGGACATTTTAACAATCAAATTAGTGGATGATAATGAAATAATGAACTTTATTCTGCAAGTAGGACACAAGGGCACTTTTACATGTCTAAGTCTACCGGCGTTTCACAAGAGAAGACCACTGTTGAGACGAAACGCCAAAAGAAACTCAACAGTCAGTATTTTTTCAGAAAGGATTTAAGTACTCAACTACAGTAATATAAACTTAACTATACGTAGTTCTCGAAGAAAACATATTAAAAGTGTATTCTAAGATATAAATGAGGAAACGTGTTAGCTTCACGGTTTATCACAATTTATGTACGTTTGATATGTTTTTTTTATTAGAACTGTGTCCCTTAAACTAGTCAGGTACAATCTAAGAAGGAGTCATTAACTCGGTTTCTGGTTCAGGCCATGCATTTTTGTCTGTCAGATAGTCCTCTACTGTATAATATGCTTATTACATTAGATTTTTTAAATAATTTTTGAGAGCTGGAAAGGCTAATTTTAAAACATGATCAGGTAACTTGTTATAAAAATGAATACATTGGCCTAAAAATGATTTACGTATGTAAAACACGAAACTTTCTAATAGCAATTTTATTTTTATTTCTAGTGTTAAAATTGAGGACATCGGAATTTTTAGTAAATTAATCAAGGTTCTTAACAACATACATAATACTCTCATAAATATATTGGGACGCTACAGTTAAGATGTTTATATCTTTGAAAATGTCTCTTAAGGAGTCACGAGAATTCAGGTTATATATAAAACGAATGGCTCTTTTTTGTAGCACAAATATAGCCTGAATGTCAGCTGCTTTTCCCCAAACCAGACTACCATATGACATGACACTATGAAAATAACTATGATAAACTAAGCGAGCTGTATCAACATTACTCAATTGTTATTAGTATCAAGATTATTAGTAGTAAACCAGTTAAGTACTTTATCTAGTGTGCCATTAATCTCCGCATAGTCGGTTGATTACCGGTTAACCTTGAAAATTAATGATGTATCGTCAGCAAATAGTACAAAGATTATCTACTATAGATGGTAAGTCATTTATATAAACCAAAAATAGAAATGGACCTAAAATAGAGCCCTGTGGCACTCCTAGCTTAACTATAGCTCCATTGTACTGGGTTCCATTTACATCCACTGTTTGCGTTCTATCACTGAGATATGAAGACATAAGGCTTAATAAAGCATTTGAAGACAGACCATAATGTTCTAATTTCAAAATGAGTGTTGATATATAATATATCTTCGCCCATTGCAAAACATAAACAGAAGACATTGGAAGTGCGTCTGTCTGTTTTTGTGCTACAGCAAAGTTCCCGCTATTCGTTCCGAAGCAAGCTGTTGCTGCAGTCGTGTCCTTATCACCTGATGGCTTGTCCTGTCGCACCCCGAGCCTCGACACACTTGCGCTTGCGGGCCGATAGTCACATTTGCCTTCTAACATCTAACTAAGCAAACCGCTCCGTGCTCAGAATAAAATAAAGTGATATGCGTGGCGTATATATGTGTAGAATGGTAATGTGAACTTTCTGGCAATAATCGTTGACCCATACCTACGTACGTAAAGCACACGCACGATTCGCCCGCTCGCGGAGCGGTGCAAACCCGGGCGCCGCGCGCGTCTGTCTGCGCGTGTCGCAATACTCGCAGCTCGCAATCTGCACGCAACGCAACCGCCGCGCGGCACGTAGGCACACCAACACCGCACAGCGCGGGTTGGGAAACTTCGCCGATGCTTCATTCTACGACTAAGGTCTACGGCTCATCTCAATGATGACGAGATAGTACTTTTTTAGCTCGCTCCAGATTTTCTATTTCTTTGAAATTAATTCTGATCCAATTGCTTTACAAAACACTCTAAGCAAGAATTTCCTCAGCTTTTAAATAGAGTGTGCTACATATTTAAGCATCATATTTTATTAGATCCGTAGCATTTAGTCAAATCAAATTCCTGGGATAAGTGTTTGTACGGAACCATTGGTGCGCGAGTCAGATTCGCAATTGGCCGGTTTTATACTATTGATGTAATTATGTTGTTTTTGTCATATATTCTTTGTTTTTGTATCGATTCAGGTTCCCTTAGTCGTAATTATTGATTTATATTTACAGTGTGATTTTTTTAATTTTAACTATTATCAATAACATAGGACTAAATATTTGTCAATCAACCCAATCATCTACATGTAAATTGTAACTACATCCTAGTACCAAAGAATATATATACTAACGTAAAAAGAAACGACACTGACACTTGTGTGCAGTAACAGAACTCGCGGCTATGTGTGCGTGTCGTGGGGCGAGCGGGGGCGAGCGCGGGACGCGCGAGGTGGGGAAAGTCGAGCCCGGCTCGACGACTCAAAGGGCCGCCGCCGTCTCTGCTCGAATCAATTCACATTGTTCGCTCGCGCCGCGTTGTATGCGCTTTCATACTTTTCGATGTACCTTTACCTTTTGATATGCCTTGTGAATGCTTCCCATTAGATTTTTTGAAAAAACTGTTCGTACGATTTCGAATCTTCGCCGTAATTAAAGAGAATAATAAAATGTTTAAAGTAAGTCGCAAAAACAGAAAATATATAAAAGTAAGCAATTTATAACATTGTCAAGACTATTATACTAAATAAATAAATAAATAAATATCAGACAACCTCCCACAAATCAACCTAGTCCCAAATTAAGCTCAGAAAGGCTTGTGTTATGGGTACTATGCGACGATATACATACTTATATAGATAAATAAATACTTAAATACATAGAACATCCATGACCCAGGCACAAATATTCGTGTTTATCACACAAATATTTGCCCTTGCCGGGATTCGAACCCGGGACCGTCGGCTCAGTAGGCAGTTGCTTAACCAGTGCGCCAACCGCGTCGTCAAAATATTTATATATTTTAAACCTTAAATAAATAGACATCTTTAATTAAGTAATAATTATTATTTCATTGTGCCGCGGTAGCTAAACCGCCAACCCTACGCGTAGACGCGGCACTACAAGGTCACTGACGCACGAGTTACACCGATAGGCCCTTGTCGCCTCTGTGCTAGTACTAAATGCGATACAGGATTGCCTAGTGTGGAGATGACCAATAGCCTGTTATTGTAAATATTTAATCATAAGATGAGCACCTCTTTTTGCTTATTCTATATATTTTGTTATTTTTTGCTTATCTTATGATAAACATTTGTACTAACTTAACTTCTGGGCTTATTGATGAGGCAGTTAAAGACATTACAACACTCAAAGTGAAGAGCGACGAGCATAGCTCTTCATCAGGCCCTGGGCGGCGGCAATTTCGGTACCGCCGTGCTGCTGATATTACAATTAACTCGCTCGCGTGTCTCGTGGGCACTTTCACTACACCCGCGCCCCGCACCCCGCACCCGCTTCACAGGGCAGGTCACGACACGGCCTCACGGCCGCCGGTGCCCATTGCCCGTCCCACCACACAGCACTGCGCTGCGAGCGAATCATATTGCTTATACTTGTGAGATATATTGAATTGAATCCCTCGCTCAACTGAACTAAATAAATAAAACCAAACGGCAATAAAAAATATTTATAATAAAAACTAATTGATTCTAACGAGCATGACGCGCCCAGCGGGACCACTGTGTAAACATTACGTGGGTAAAGACTCCCCGACGAAAACACGACGTGTTGTCGAGAAGTCAGGTGTTGAGTAAGTGTTGCGGAATCGAGGCCAATTTGTGCCAATTAGCGGGCGTGAAGTGGGTCTAGCGCGGGTGGCGACCTTCGCGGCGCGCTAGGCTTCGGAGCCGTGCGACCGGCACTGGTGGCGCCAGGGATCGTACCATCCGCCGAATCAACCGAACCGAGTACTTCAATCATAAGCCTGATAATTGTAATTCGAGTGGTGTAGCAGCGTGCACGTGCGCACGCGTCGCGGTTCGTTTACGGGACGGGACATCGTTTTAAGCACGCGGATGTCCGGACAATAAGCATGGCGCAATTTACCATTTCTTACAGCATTTGGTCATCAGAGCATGCATTAGATTATCATCAACGCTGAAAAAGAGAGCGGGCGGTGTGCGGTGTAACGCGGCCGAGGAAGAGCATCGCGAGGGAGGGAGAATGTGCCGCAATAACATCAACGCTGCCGCTCGCATAAACTTCATTACCTGACTATGGACAGATTGAACCAAATAAAATGAGGTTCAATTAATGTCGTAACCTAAAAGTAACTCATTAACTAAAAGACAAATCATATTTTTTGGTAGGTTCTGAACCAACCACGATATACCTAACTTATTAGTGAATTTGCAAGTTTGAGACCGTCCGTATTCCGCGTGGTTATCGCTGCCAATGTGGGAGTCGCACTCGGCTGGTGAGGTGAGTGTGCGAGCTGTGAGCAGTAGGTATTCCGCGGAAGGATAATCTCCGTGTGTTGGGTTGTTTCGGTTGACAATGCGCAGCGAAGTGGGCTGGCATCGCGGTGTTTGCGGCTGCGCATCGGGGCCGCGCGGTCCCGTTACGGGCAACAGTACCGCCGCCGCCGCGATACGGGTCACGGATTCAGGCCGCACAATGGATCACGCCATTATGGCCGACAACACTATTTATATACTAATCCGTGCACTATTGGGAACCCGCGGCGATATTCTACACGTCTGTCGAACACCCCCGGTTCGCAAGTAACTTTTGGAAGTTTGCCCAAATTTGCATATTTCATCCGACATTGCCACAAGCCATTCGTTTCAATCGGCAATGTGGTTGTTTCTAGGATTTGTCAAGACTGCCGTCTAGTCCAGTCGCAAAGGCGATCCGATGTAATGAACCATCATTGCTGCGAGTATTTCGTGAAATATATATCGTAGAATAATCCTTTAGGACTTCCCTAATGTTTTCTTGGGTTTCTCACAAAATACTGGAATAACCGAGAAGCAACCAACTACGATTTCCTGTTACCGGGAGAGACGTCATCGCCCACTGCCCTGCGCCTGCGCACCACTCCATTCACTATAACATAACAATACGTTACGTGTGTGCTTGTGTTCGCTACGAGTACCGGCAACAGCCTTGCCAAAGAATAACATGATACAAACGGCTCGTTGCGAGTACGGTTCTATTGCAACGACGTTTTTATCCGCTTTATTGTCTTATTCTGTCTTATAATAAGTTATAATATAAATATGAAAAGCGACAGAAGAAAAAGGTTTGATAATGATTTGATATGAAATAGTCATCAGCGTTGAAAACACCCGGCTGAGTGCGAGTCGGACTCGCGCACTGAGGGTTCCTTACAATGTAATGTAAGTAATAACTAAAAATTTAAGGTTTTCGCAATTTTTCCTTTATCTGTGGTATAAGACGTTGTTACGTACCAAATTTCAAGTTTCATTCTGAGTTCACGGGAAATACACTGTAGGTTTTGATTCCCTTGCGAATGTCGAAAATTTAAAGCATAAAAGGTTGTATCTTTTGATTGCGTTGGCTTAGAAGTTTGATTTTTTCACAGATCCAAGGGACAGTATTTAGAGTAGCTTGATGCCTCCACGCGTTCCTGAGAAAAGACAGACAGACGGACAACAAAGTTATTCTTTAAGGGTTCCGTAGTCAACTAGGAACCCTTATAGTTTCGCCATGTCCGTTTGTCCGTCTGTCTGTCCGTCCGCGGCTTAGCTGAGTGGAGTGTCGTTGAATAGGTATTATAAAAATAATAGGGGTCTCCAAGCATTACTTTTTGATAAAGCCCGTGGTTTTGTAAATATTTATTTCTTTATTTAAACTTTATTGCACAATAAAATAAAAGTACAAATGGCGGACTTAATGCCTTTAGGCATTCTCTGCCAGTCAACCACTGGGTTAAGCAGAAATATGTAGTCGGTGCAGGATCAAAGGTTACAGACAAACAGTAATACAACACAAATCAATTACCTAATAGTCCGTAAGCCCGCTCCAAGATTGCCTATACGTAACATGACATCACGATAAAATGCATGGCACACGGTCGAAAAAGTTGTGCTGAGCGAGAATCAAACGATTATCGCACAGAAAATTGGCCGAAAGTTTGAGAAAATCCTTCACTTCCGGTCAAAATTTTAGGGGTGTACTTACGTCATGTGACATCATTACGTGACAGATGGCATCATGTAGCCCTTTAATCGTCGAGAGTGTGAACATAAGTCTGCCAGTTCTAAAATGGCCGGAAGTGCTTGGCAGACGAGGTCAAAGATGGTCATCGGGTACGTTTTCCTACGTTTTGTGGTATCTTGACGAAATTGATTATAAATGTTTTAAAGTAATAGTGTCTCTAAAAATAAAAAAGTCTACAAGACATATCAGGCCGGAAGTTCTTCAAAAGTGATTTTTATTAGGGTTCCGTAGTCAAACTAGGAACCCTTATATATTTGCCATGTCCGTCGGTTTCTCTCCGTCCGCGGCTTAGCTCCGTGACCATTAGTACTAGAAAGCTAAAATTTGGTATGAGTATGTGTATGTATCACGACGACAAAACGGTAAAATAAAAACTAAAAAAAATGTTTTTTTCGGATAGGTACCGGTCTCGTATCGTACTTAGTGGTGGGGGTGAATTTATTTTTCTTTCCAACACTAGTGTGTGGGGTGGCGTTGAATTGGTTGTCGGGCCACGCTCAGTGTAGGGTCTGTACTTGCCCATCCTTCATAATGTTGTTGCTGTCCTATGGTACCCCAGTGGTACAGAGGGCCTTCGTGAGACGTCGCCATCCGCTCCTGTCCTGTGCCTCGCGCTCCGCGTCACTCCAACTCAGCCCGGCCGCCCGCAGCTCGGTGTCGACGGTGCGCTGCCACGTGTGCGCCGGTCGGCCCTGTCGTCTGCTCCCGCGTGGCCTCCACGTGAACGCAACCTTGCCGATGTTGTCCTCTGGTGTTGTCTTCGGAGGGTGTGCCCTATCCACTTCCACTCCCGTTGAGCGATTTATCGCTTGATCGGGATTTGGTGGCATCGATTGCAAAGATCTTCGTTGCTGATAGTTTTCGGCCAGAATATGCGCAGGATGGATCTAAGGCATTTGTTGACGAACACTTGTAACTTGCTCTTCAGACCCTTGTCTCTTTTCAAGTCTTGCAGCCTAAGAGCAAAACAGACTTCACTATGGAATCGAAGAGGGAAATCTTGATCCGCCGGGTGAGCACGTTCGAATCCCAGACCTGTTTCAGCTTGGCAAAGGCACCTTTAACTTTCCTAATCCTCGCGTCAACGTCGTCATCGGAACCACCGCTGTTGGTCACGGTGCTGCCGAGATATGTGAACTTTGCGACAGATTCCAGCGGTGTCCTATTGAGTCTTATGGGTCGGTTTTCGCACGACTGAACTTGCATTTCGACGGTCTTCCTAGCGTTTATTCGTAATCCCTAAACCTAATCCCTAAATCGGGCAGTGAAGACGAAACCAACACTATGTCGTCTGCGTAGTCGAGGTCCTCCAGATGTATGCTTTTATTCCATGTTATGACGACGCGTTTGGCTCGGTTTGTAGACACCTGCCTACTGAGCCGGCGGTTCCGGGTTCGAATCCCGGCCGGGGCAAATATTTGTGTGATGAACTCAAATATTTGTGCTTGGGTCATGGTTGTTCTATGTATTTAAGTATATATTTATCTATATAAGTACGTATATCGTCGTCTAGTACCCATAACACAAGCCTTCTTGAGCTTAATTTGGGACAGGATCGATTTGTGTGAGGTTGTCCGATATTTATTTATTATTTATTTATTTATTTATTTATTTATTTATGTTATGCCCCTCGGTGTTTCTGTTACTTTCCGCATGACGTCGTCGAGCAGGACTATGAAGAGCAGCGGCGACAGGAGGCAACCCTGTTTGACTCCTGCACTCATTGGAATTGGTTCCTCTAGAACTTGGTCGTGCACTACTTTGCAAATACTGTCATTATGTTGTAGGGACCCATCCTTCACAATAGACGGGCTTAAATCCCGAGGTTTAAATTACGAGAAAGATTTCAAGTTCTATAAAAAGGTCGTAAACGCTTCTGGAAGTTATCGATTATACGCGCCAGATTGAGCGGAATGTTTTAATGCAGTATGGCACTTAACTAATATGTGTAATGTTCGAAGTATAAGGACACCGCGCGGCACTTACGTCATTTTAAAGAAAATTATGAAATTTTGCGGTAGCTCAAATACGACTCAACCGATTTTATTAAATATAATTATCATTGAAATTACTTAGGTCATATTTTCATGAATTTTTCTATATTTTTTTGACTCAATGTTAAAAAGTTAGGGGGGGGAGGGGACACAATTTTTTGGATTTTCGGAGCGAATATTTATAAAACTGCTGACTTTATAAAAAATAATGTTTGGAGACCCCCTATTATCTTCAAAATAACTATTCAATGCCACCCCACACACTAGTGTTGGAAAGAAAAATAAATTCACCCCTACTTTAGGTGTACGATACGAGAGGTACCTATCCGTTTTTTTTTTTTTTAGGTTTTACTTTTACCGTTTTGTCGTCGTGATACATACTCATACTCATACCAAATTTTAGCTTTCTAGTACTAATGGTCACGGAGCTAAGCCGCGGACGGAGAGACGAACCGACGGACATGGCAAATATATAAGGGTTCCTAGTTTGACTACGGAACCCTAATAAAAATCACTTTTGAAGGACTTCCGGCCAGATATGTCTTGTAGACTTTTTTATTTTTAGAGACACTATTACCTACTTTAAAACATTTATAATCAATTTCGTCAAGATACCACAAAACGTAGGAAAACGTACCTACCCGATGACCATCTTTGACCTCGTCTGCCAAGCACTTCCGGCCATTTTAAAATTGGCAGACTTATTTTCACACTCTCGACGATTAAAGGGCTACATGATGCCATCTGTCACGTAATGACGTCACATGACGTAAGTAAAATTTTGACCGGAAGTGAAGGATTTTCTCAAACTTCCGGCCAACATTCTGTGCGATAATCGTTTGATTCTCGCTCAGCACAACTTTTTCGACCGTGTGCCATGCATTTTATCGTGATGTCATGTTACGTAGGCAATCTTGGAGCGGCCTTACGGACTATAAAGACATATATATAATTAATTAATTACCATAAATTTAAACGAATACTTTATATGAGATACTTACATACATATATTATGTACCCAAAATAAAATATTTCGAAGAGAGTTAGGAAGAGAGACTGTCCAAAAGATGCTTGCGCAACATGCGCTTGAAGGAGACCTTGCTCTGAGCTTGCCTGATGTTGAGTAGGAGAGCATTCCAGTGGTGTATTGCCTGAGCCGTGAAAGAATTGGACATGAAATCGGAGCGGTGAAGGGGGACTCTAGCTTAAGTCTACGAGAAGTACGGAGAGTGCAACCAGGGCAAGCAGTCACAAATTGAAACTTGGATTTGAGATAATCGGGAGTGGTTGGATCAAATAAGATCGAAAAGAGAGTGCAGAGAATTCTTTGAGATCTACGTTCACGTACAGGAAGCCAGTTTAATTGACGGCGAAACTCCGAGATGTGGTCATACTTACGAAGGCCAAAAACAAACCTGATACAATTGTTTGTAATTGCATGCGTTCCAGCTTATTCAGGGAGGCCTGGGTGAGATTAGAGCAACACACATCAGCATAGTCGATGACGGGGAGGACAAGAGCTTGGACGAGAAGAGTCTTAGTGCTCACCGGGAGAAAATTCTTGAACCTGTAAAGCGATCTTAACGCATATGTCACTCTGCGACAAACGTCAGACACCTGGGAACCCTCACATAAGGTTACTGTCAATAATCAGACCCAGATTCTTCACTTGTGACTCGATCGGTATGACCACGTCCTCGTACAGTATCGGCTTCAAGTGTTCCACATCAATTGTTGCACGCAGGCGACTGCTCCCAAATATTCGGTCCGGAAATCCAAAAAATTACGCCAACCCGTCTAACTTTTCAACCGCGGATGAAAACTATATTGAATAAAATCGGTCGAGCCGTTTTTGAGTTATCGCAAAATTTCATAATTTGCTTTAAAATGACGTAAGTGCCGCGCGGTGTCCTTACACTTCGAACGTTACACATATTAGTTCAGTGCCATACTGCATTAAAACATTCCGCTCAATCTGGCGCGTATATTCGATAACTTCCAGAAGGTAACAAATAATTACAGTTACTTGGCGTTTAAGACCTTTTTATAGAGATTGAAATCTTTCTCGTAATGTAAGGATGGGCAACTATGGAACCCTACACTGACTGTGGCCCGACATGCTCTTGGCCGGTTTTTTCCTTTTGAGGTACGGAACCCTAAAAACCGCAATTAGTTGTCATTGTGTGTTTGCTTGTAAGAGAACTTGTAAAATAATTAAGCATACCATATTGCATAGCCTTTAACATCGTGTCTCTTAAGACCCAGTGTTGTCTGCATTTTTTAATGTTCTTAAATTCGATCACAGATCCAAGCTCGGTTTAAACAGTACCTACATACCTACATTAATACAGTACGTGAGCCTTGCTTACTTACGCGACCGAGAAAGACCCTCTCCGATTTCTCCCAAACCATCTCAGAGCTGACGGGCTGTACGGGGTTATCACCGACGATGGCCAGGCCACCTCGATGGACTGCGATGCGACCAGCCAATGTTATCACCCACCCCGATCTGTGTGTGACAGCAGTGGTGGCAGTGCTGGCTACAGTGCTAAATATCGTATAGTTACGACAACAAACTTGACCTTGACACCTGTCCGGATAGCAAACGAAACTGCGTGTTTATTTAGGTATTCGTCTGGAAAGTCTTATCTAATAATTACCAGAAAGTAGCAATTTGAGTATCTAGCTTTTGGCAGAATGGACATGATTATTTTGCCCCTACAAAACTACAATCATAATACTCCATAATTTCGGCGTGACGAGGCGCTGCTGCGTTCGATGTGGCAAACTCAAGCCGATAATAAAAATTAAATTTTTACGTGAACCCAACGTGAGGGTGCCTCAATAAACGATCACCTGTTGGGTCGAGGTGAGGGAGATGCGAAGGTCGGAAAGCAAGGAAGATGTACTCACGCGACGAGACCGCCAAGGAAGGCGACGGGGCCGCCACCGATGAGCCTGATCTTGCGGTGGCAGGAGTCAAAGAGCGAGAGGCGCGCGTGCGGCGGCGGCAGCCCCAGCGTGCCACCCGCAGCGCCCGCCGCCGCGCCGCCCGCGCCTCGCAGCATCGCCACACTCACATGCACCGCAAACCACTGACACTGGCACCGACACGCTCCTAGCCCGGCGCAAGAACGCTCACGCGATTCTGACAGGTAACAACAGCTGATGCCGGCGGCGCGCTGTGGGGCATGGCAGCGCGTGTGACTCGCGCCGCGGCGTTCGCGGGACTGCCGCCGGCGCCCCCGCCCCGTCCCTCCCGACCCGTCCCGCGCCACCTCGCCTCGAGCTTCCCTCTCCGCTTTGCATCGTCAGATGTGACTTTGAACAGGCGTCCTATTGATTCCATTCCAGCCGCTAATTCTATCCACACTCGACTTGAACTTATTTATTATGATTATGAGTAGTCATACGGAAACCGTGGAAAGGAAACCCTTAGTACAAATTGGACTTCGTAAGACGTTACCAAAAGAGCGACTCTTTCACAATTATGACTAACTGTCCAATTCGTTTTGAGACGTACGTTTGGCAAGTACGATTGAAAATGTAATATACACGTTTTTAACAATTTTGACCGTAACTAGTTCAGGCAAGTATCGTACCCACAGTTGCGGTGACTGAGGAAAAGTTATTGCATTAAAAATAATAGACACTAGACCCGTTGCGGCGTCGAACCGCCGCTAGAATATGGAAATCCGGTAGTAATAATAACTACTTTATCGATAAGAAGTTTTTGGGGAACGAAGAATAAGTACTGTAAAAAAACACGTTAAAATGATGTTATAAAAACGTTAAAACATGGCAGGCTAGAGCCAGGCCTGATAGCCAACTGCCAGCTTCATCGTGACAACTTTTTCAACTCTTTTGTAAAAATAACTTGTGCATTAATGACATGTGATTCTTCATTAGATTCTGTGATCTGCTGATCTGTTTCACAAATAAAATGCATATTATTCGATTTATGGAAAAATATAATTCATGACAATAGTCCCATATCTTAAAAAAATAATTGACATATTTTCATAGGACCGAACATAAGATTGGTAGAATTTTAATCTGTTGTTCTTTCTTCAGGACATAAATTTATCGATTTGATCGATTTCTATCAATTTCCAGAAATAGCACATGAATCGAAACGTCAGATTTGGTCACTCACTACGCAGGTTTTAAAAAGGAAATCGTGGAGTGCGTAACTGTTTATATGTATTCATTTATAATCGTAAATACTTGAAAATATTGATGATAAAAAATGTTACATAAACTCAATTGTATGAAATAGAGAGTAAAAAACGTTTATAGATACACGAAAAACCACTATTATCAATGCTTGTTTTTTTTATGAAATTCAATAGATCATGCAAATTTTCTTAATATGGGTGCTGCCATGTCATCATCATCAATCATTTATTCAATAACAATTACACATTGTGTTTGAAATTCTTACGCTAGTTATACTTAATCAAACAATACTTAGTTACTAATCTAAATAAATTACTGACCAACAATACTCCACCATAAAAAAAAGAATATGTCAAATATGTACATGTAATTAAAAAAAAAACAATAGATATAAAACAGCTAAATATGTTTGAAAAAAGAATATAAGATATATTTTTTTCAATAAATTTAGAGCTGAAGGCCTAATACCCGAATTCCAAATTCAAACTTTCGTGTCTTTCCTCTCATTGAAATAGTGTCTGACAGAAAAGTGAGGGAGATGCTATCTATACTCTCAAGTCTATAATATAAACCTAATTTTAGGGTTCCTTACCATAGTCGGTAAAAACGGAAGCCTTATAAAATCAATTTGTTTTGTTGACAGCAGAATTTGTCAAATTTTATTTTGAATGAAAATAAGAATGATCAGCCAGACGTCATTAATTCAAATATGATTTATTCTTGAGCGCGTCGATTTTTTGAAATTTGCATCATATGTAGGTTATTTCTACCATCAAGTTTCGCATGTTAGGGGTAACATGTTAATTATTCCACATTGCCAACTCGTCCGCAATGTCAGCTCGTCTATATTCCCATCTGGGTCACAATGCCAACTTGTCCACACACCCAACACGTCCACATTGCCAACTCGTTCATACACCCAACTCATCTGCATTGCCAACTCGTCTATATTACCAATTCGTCTCCATTGGCAACTCGTCCATATTACCAATTCGTCCACAATGCCAACTCGACCATATTGCTAACTCGTCCATATTCCCAACTCGACCACAATGCCAACTCGTCCACAAATACAACTCGTCCACATTTCCAACTCGTCCATATTCCCAACTCGACGATACACCCAACTCGTCTACAATACCAACTTATCCTTATTATCAGCTCGTCTTTATTGCCAAATCTTCCATATCGCCAACTCGTCCGTATTACCAAGTCGTCTTCATTGCCAACTTATCCGTATTACCAACTCGTCTTCACTGCCAACTCGTTCATAATGCGAACTCGTCCATATTGCCCACTTGTCCATGTTCCCAACTTCTTAATTTTGCCAACTCATCCACATTCCCAACTCGTCCAAATTCCCAACACGTCTACATTGACAATTCGTCCAATTAACAACTCGCCCATAACCATATTAACAACTCATCCACATTCCCAACTCGTCCATATTACCAACTCGTCCACATTTCCAACTCGTCCATTTTACCAACTCATCCATATTACCAATGTAGATACATTCCCAACTTAGCTACATTGTCAAGTCGTCCATATTCTCAACTCGACCACATTTCCCATCCCGTCGACATGCAACCGGAAGGACTAAGTTTCTTCTTGTAAAATACCATTTAATTTACCATGACTCATGCCATTTTCCTTGAAATTATTTTTTTGATGGACTTATATAATCATATTTATAATAATCTATCATAAATTTACTTATTTGAATGACGTTTAAATTATAGTTTTACTAATTTTTTTCTGCTTTGATTTATTGTAAAACCACAGATTATATACAAGTTACTACGTAACAGATACACCACTTGTTTGGACGGCAGGCGTTGCCACCGCTATCGATGCCCCCTCCCGCGGGTGACGCAACGTCATTGGAATGTGCGCTAGGGTTGCCTCTGTTATGTAAACGCTAGCTTTTTCTCGTGCCTTCGCTCGTTTGGTCAACCAGTCTAGTCAGCAGAGGCGTGGCGTCCAGACAACCCGATTCCCACTGGGTTGCCCACTTCAGGACGATTAAACACCATTCTCTACACCTTTGCATCCGACCGTTCCCTCTCTCCGCTTCTCTGCTTTCCGTTCTCCGCACGCCGCTCTCCGCACGCCGCTTTCCGCACTTAGACTTACAAAAAGTCTTATAATATTTTTCCTAATATTAATCGAGAGAAAGTTAATCGAATTAATTAATCGATTAAAAATTTAATCGCTAAAAATTAATCGACAATTAACTTAATCTTTCGAGATTAAATCAATTGGAACTCGTACGATTAGATTAACTAATCGTCAATTTTAATCGTTAATCGAGATTAAAAAAGTTAATCTTAATCGTTAATCGATTAACTTTTGCCCATCTCTGCTGGGAGCGCGGAAATCCTGTTTTTTCGGTTTAATTATTAAAATAATACAGATTTTGAAAATGTAAGACGTATACATTATAGTTAACATCTTGTTATGTTATTATTGAAAAAATTGATAACTTTCCCTGCAGTATTTATGACATACTAAGGATTTATGTTGCTTTTTTGAGGTAACTTTAAAAAAAAACTATCGACGAAACTACAAGTAATCGTGTTTCTAAAACATAACGAATAATAGACTGAATCTTTAAATATTTTACTTATTGATTGTATAACTAAACATTCAGTAATAACAACACAGCATGGAATCAAACCAACACAATTAATTCGAAAAAACCGGCCAAGAGCATGTCGGGCCACGCTCAGTGTAGGGTTCCGTAGTTGCTCATCCTTCACAATAAACTGCTGTTTTAAGCCCGAGGTTTAAGTTAAGACAGATTTTAAGCTCTATAAAAAGGTCGTAAACGCCCTAGAAACTGTAATCACTTATTACCTTCTGGAAGTCAACTTACGACCTTTTAAAGAAAAAATATGAAATTTGGCGATAACTCAAAAACGGCTTGACCGATTTTGTTCAATATAGTTTTCATTGAAAGTACTTATAAGGCCGCATTAACATGAATTTTTCCATATTTTTTTGACTTGTGGTTCAAAAGTTAGAGGGGGGGGGACACAATTTTTTTTATTTTCGGAGCGAATATTTACAAAACTACTGACTTTATCAAAAAGTAATGTTTGAAAACCCCTATTATTTTCAAGAGACCTATTCAACGACACCCCACACACTAGGGTTGAAACGAAAAAAAAAAATCACCCCCACTTTAGGTGTTCGAGAGGTACCCGAAAAAAAATTTTTTTTTTAGTTTTTATTTTACCGTTTTGTCGGCGTGATACATACACATACTCATACCAAATTTCAGCTTTCTAGTACTAATGATCACGGAGCTAAGCCGCGGACGGACGGACAGACGGACAGACGGACAGACGGACAGACGGACATGGCGAAACTATAAGGGTTCCTAGTTGACTACGGAACCCTAAAAAAGCTAGGCGCCCCCATAAAGATTTTTAGAGAAATATCCAGACTTTAATAGTTACGCGTCAATAGTGCCCCAGTAAAAGTTAATTCTTAAACAAAATCTTTTATTCCGGAGAGTTTAATGTGTTCTGGAACAAATGAAATCATTTTCAATCGTCTTTGTTGCCACAAAAACAATATGCCCGACTTTTATTTTCGACATCGTACAGCACAGGTTGCGCGGGAAACGTTAACTGTAAGCCGTCCGCTCGCCGCGAGGCGTGGCAGCCCACTGGCATTTTGTCCCGCCGGGTAGCCACTTAGAGATTGGAATGTTTCGCGCGGCCGAAACGCGTGGGGATAGCCTGGTAAAACTCGCCTATAAAAATAATCTATTCTTGAATGACGGTCAGTTTTTAGGGTTCCGTACCCAAAGGGTAAAAACGGGACCCTATTACTGAGACTTCGCTGTCCGTCCGTCCGTCCGTCTGTCACCAGGCTGTATCTCAAGAACGGTGATAGCTAGACAGTTGAAATTTTCACAGATGATGTATTTCTATTGCCGCTATAACAACAAATACTAAAAATAAAATAAAATAAATATTTAAGGGGGGCTCCCATACAACCAACTTACAGATAATGGTACGGAACCCTTCGTGCGCGAGTCCCACTCGCACTTGGCCGATATTTTTTTTCTAGTTTTTCGAGTTCCTGTCCAACTCGCACTTAACCGGCTTTTTTCTCCACATTTTTAACAGGTATTCGAAAAAAGTTTCCATATCAACATTTTAAAAAGCGAAACAACCTGACAATTTAGAGCATTGACATAATAACCCCCATAGTTAATTGATTAGAGTGATTACTTCATATATATGATATTTATTTATTTATATTATGATATATATGTAATTATACCTATATGTATTATATTTTGGAATTACACATATTTTATTATATTAAGACATTAGTCCTTAGTGTATCTGTGCATACTAACTTGTTCGTTTGTCTATCTTCTTGGATATCCCATTATTTTCTCACTTGCTCAAAGGTTAACTGGAAGAGATCCCTTATAGGGATAAGTTCGCCTTTGTACATGTTTTATTTTTATTTTTTTGAAGTTTTGTGAATTGTTTTTGTGTACAATAAAGTGATTATTTATTTATTTATTATTTATTAGGAGAACCAACAGCTACATACAATACATTGCTCTTAGAAATAGTTAATGGAAAGCCAATTACAGGTTCCCACCGGTAGTGACATTTTATACATAAATAAAGTGCTCGCACAATGCACAACATCGCAACTACCTGTGACTACAAACTAAGTGTAATAGAACTAATTTAAATAAAATAACTAATATAATCAATGCACCAGACAGCAGATTCGGTTAAAGCACGCTCACTTAAAAAATTCATACGTCAACTTACGCCTTACAGCCGGGATATTACTGTTGAAGATGTCGATATCCAGCTATTTTGCTACTTTATTAAGACTACATACATACATACATACCCCCAATAAAAAAGACATTAAAAGTTGTCAGAATATGGTTACTGTCATTCATTGTCAACAAACTGTAAAATTATTTTTGCATATTCGTACATGTTTTAAGTGTTGCGGATATTATGTTGCCGACTCAAAAATAATATTTCATCATGCTGAACAACTTACTACAGGTTTGTGAGCAAATCATGCTTATTATTATTTGGTCATCTTATGTCAAAATAGGGATCACAGGTCACGTGGTCAAAGTCACGTGGTTAGCGCACAGTAGTTTTTTCAAATCCATTTTTCAGTACCTTTTCAGGAAAAAATTAAAATTCCAAGAGTTTTATGCACCTCTCCAGCATGAGACGAATCTAATGACATATCATTTATCAAAATCGGACCATAACTGTAGATCTGATGCGATGTACAAAAATCGGCCTCGCGTAATCTATATATACAGGGTGTCCCTAAAACCAACGCCAAAATGAAGAGGGGTGATAGAACAGCTCATAAGCAACCATATTAAGTCAATTTGACCTTAATAAAAAGTTCATGGTTTTCGACATATTTGCATTTTTTTAAAACTCGTGACTTTTGATGCCCTGCGTCAGTATGTCCATTGCCACCACTGCAAATTTAGGTATTTTATAAATCTGTTTTTTGCAGGATGTTACTAAATCATATCCTATCGAATGTAATTTAAATTTATTACATATCATGATGCTTTGTCGGTAAAAATAATTAAAAAAAAAAGAATTATAGGAATTTATAAAATTTAGCCTGCGGTTTTGATCGATTTTCATTTAAAAAAAAGTATTGTAAACTAACATGGCACACAACATAAAAAGATAGTCAATTTATTGTAGTTTTCAAAAAGGTACAGCATTTTCTAATTTACGCAGCAGTTTACGAGATATTGATATTTTACACCAAAAGGAGCTCATACTGCAGTTATTACATAGTATGGAACCAGAGCCCCTACTAGGCTCAGAGTTTGAATTTCGAACTAAAAATAGAATCAAAGAATACATAATTTCAAATTGGAACACAATTCGAAATTCGAATTCAAGTAGGCTTTCTGATTAAAGAGTACCTATTTTAGTAATTTTAGTACACTTCGTCAATTCGTTTGATGTGCTTTATTTAGTTTGGGTTCTTATTTTCTTAAATAGACTTGCTTTACCAATAGAACTCGTGTTGGCCTTATGATTTGGATTTTTGGTACAATTTAACTTTGCTTTGTGCATCTTGGACTCGAGTTCTGCCTATTGATTTTAACTTCGATTTACTTTCGCTCTGTTAAGATTAATTGTAGTGCGTTTGTTACAAATATGCCAGAGAATTATACTCCTCAAGAATATGCCAACATGCATTTTGTCTATGGGGAATGTCAAGGTAACTCTTGTGCTGCAGCTAGACTCTATCGAGAAAGATATCCAAATGTAAGGCATCCGGACCATCGAGTATTTCGAAATGTTCATCTCGCATACTCACAAGGCGTTTTGCCTGGCAATCGTGGCGGATTAGGAAGACCTAGAGGAGATTACGATGAAGATGTTTAACAAGAGATTCAAAACGACCCATCGACTTCGACACGGAACATTGAACGTAATTTAGGGATATCAAAATCTGTTGCCAATAGAATATTACGTCGTTATGGATTTCATCCATACCACATACAACGTGTTCAAGCGTTGCTGCCCCGTGATTACCCACTTCGTGTTCAGTTTTGCCAGAAAATGCTGCAAAAACACAGAGAGGATCCCAATTTCATAAATATGGTTTTATGGTCTGATGAAAGCACTTTTAAGAGAGATGGATTTATGAACATGCACAATTTACACAGTTATGCATTAGAAAATCCTCATTTAATGAGGGAAGATCGGTCGCAGTACCAATTTAAAGTGAACCTCTGGACTGGAATATTAGATGGGAAAATAATTGGCCCATTTGAATTACCAGAAACGCTGAATGGTCCAAGTTATCTGCATTTCTTAGAGAATGAGTTGCCAAATCTTCTCGACGACGTACCTTTAGCTACGCGGAGGTCAATGTGGCTGCAGAATGATGGCTGTCCAGCACATTATGCACGCGAAGTTGCGACTACATTTAAACCAAACTTATCCACAGAGATGGATCGGCCGTCTGGGTCCCATTTTGTGGCCTCCTCGATCTCCAGACCTAAATCCTCTGGATTTCTATTACTGGGGTTATATTAAAGAAAAAGTTTACAATGAACCGATTAACAGTATAGCGGAGCTGAGACAACGCATTTACGCAGAGGCCCAAAACGACGTAACAAGAAGTGCACGTCACATCAGTCGAGCATTTTTAAGGAGATGCCGGGCTTGTATTCAAGTCAATGGCGGACAATTTGAACATTTAATTTAGTTACATAAAACAGGTTTCGTTTTTTTTTAATGTTTTTAGTTTTTTATTCACTTAACAGATAAAAATGGCAACCAGTATTATTTTTGCATTATCTCATAAACCGCTAAATAATTAAGTCACTTCAATACCATCTTAAAAACAACTCTAAATTTGCTATCTTTTTACGTTATTTGCCAGGTTCGCTATGAACATTTCAATTTTTTTTATTCTAAAATTGAATTGTGTTCCTATTCTAAATAAAGTATTCTTTAAATCGATTTTTTGTTCAAAATTCAAACTCTGAGCCTAGTAGGGGCTCTGGTACCATACTATGGAATAACTGCAGTATGAGCTCCTTTTGGTGTAAAATATCAATATCTCGTAAACTGCTGTGTAAATTAGAAAGTACTGTACCTTTTTGAAAACTACAATAAATTTACTATCTTTATATGTTGTGTGCCATGTTAGTTTACAATACTTTTTTTAAATGAAACTCGATCAAAACCGCAGGCTAAATTTTATAAATTGCTATAATTCGTTTTTTTTTATTTTTTTTACCGACAAAGCATCATGATATGTAATAAATTTAAATTACATTCGATAGAATATGTTTTTAGTAACATCCTGCAAAAAACAGATTTACAAAATACCTAAATTTGCAGTGGTGGCAATCGACATACTGAAGCAGGGCATCAAAAGTCACGAGTTTTAAAAAAATGCAAATATCTCGAAAACCATGAACTTTTTATTAAGGTCAAATTGACTTAATATGGTTGCTTATGAGCTGTTCTATCACCCCTCTTCATTTTGGCGTTGGTTTTAGGGACACCCTGTATAAAAGAAGAAGTCCTGACTGACTCATCAACGCACAGCCGAAACTACCAATGTTAGAGAGTTGATTTTTGCACAGTAGGTTACTTTTATAACGTGGGCTAGAGATAAGAAGGGATTTTTGGAAATACCCCCCCTAAGAGGTTTAAATAGGGGTGCAAAGTTTGTATGGGGTACAAGTTTTTTTTTTAATCTAGGAACTTGAAACTTTGTAAAAAGGTGTTAAAATAAAATGGAAGAAAACTAATTTCAGCGTTTTTGAAAATTCACCCCCTAAGGTGGTAAAAAAAGGGGTTAAAAGTTTGTATGGAAATTAAGTATTTTTTTGAGCGCGGGACTTGATTTTTTGTGTAAAGGAATAGAATACAAGAAAAGTAATTTCAGCGTTTTTTGAAAATTCTACCCCTAAGGAGGTTAAAAAGAGGATGAAAGGTTGTATGGGGTATAAGTTGTATTTTAAGTTACGAATTAGAAACTTTGTAAAAAGGTATTTTATTAAAAGATAAGTTTTTTTAATTTATTTTTTTATTTAAACTCATCTAATTTAGTAAAGTTATTCGTTCGTAGATGTACCTGATTTTATAGTGATACCGCGTAATTAGAGCTAATTAGCTGAAAGTGTGATTTCAAACGCAATGTAAATTGTTAAATGAATAAATACTTATGACTTCCCAAGTAGCACAACAGGGCCTAAATAGCTCGTATATCATATCTAATTAGATGCTTAAGTGAATTTTACCACCATGACTAAGTGCTATATAGGTGGCAAGAACCCTTATGCCACCAGTATAGAACCAAAAGGAGAAAAATTGCAGCCTATTTTTGGTGCTAAATAGAATCCATAAGAGATCTCACAATTACCTTAAGTGGTAATTAGAACTATGGGTGAAAGTTATGCGCAGTGAACGAATGAAAACATTTCAGTTCGGTCAATGAGTGATAAATGAGTCGCCAAAATTATCTTTGAGTGGCAAGGCAACTGTCAAATTGTGTTTTATTAAAAGTAATACGTGATCTGCCATATCCATTTTGGATTTATATGACTGTTTGATTGTGATTAAAACTTTACGTTATACAAGCATTGAAATAAGCACGAAATTCTTGCGATTTTTTTTTTACTGTGAAACTATAGTATGTTTTCTTTGTAAATTTCGACGCGCCCTTCATTTGATCAGGAATATTAAAAAAGAGAGTGCTAAATTAAATAAGGAATAGATACTGATAAGAAATAAAACTGTTAAAAACCTGACCTAATGATTGTAGGTTACGTACAATGTTAAAGTAACATCGTCACAACTATCAAAAGTCTGTGATTATGCGTGAGTGTGATAAAATTCTGGTTAAAATAATCAATTTTCATAGGCTTCCATTTGTAAACATGGCGAAACAAAAAAGATCCTACAGTGTTTATTTTCACTTATTTGTTCCTTATTTGGAACTATCAAGTCTAATAATCACTTATTTGTATCTTGCGAGTGGCAAAGCAGTGAATGATATTACCAATAGTAATTATTTGCTCTTTTGTAGACTATTAAACAAGCAAGACTATTAAATATATTTTGACAAGGCGCAAATAGGAACTATAATAGAACTTTTAGTTCGTTAGTGGTTTGAAATAAGTGAAAATAACTGCTTTTGGTTCCAACTGCGACCTATTTATGCGTTGGAGTGGCAATAAGGTACTTCTTAGGCCTTAAAGTTGCAATATTTTTTGGTTCCAAAAGAGCCGTAAAATTATCCCTTTAGCCACTATTGGTGATATAATTCGCTATTGTACTAGTCATTTGGAACTTTTAGTTCCAAATAAGGGTATGTTCCCACTTATATGTAAAAGTTGCTTATAAGTGATTTTAAGGCCTTATATAGCACTATTGCTTCTTATTGAGTGACAATTTGAACTTGCATGCAACTTTAAGTAGCAAAATCGACTTTATCCCACCATAAGTAATAAAGTAGAAACAAAAAACGCTCCTATGCAACTACAAGTGATAGGATGAACTCATATACAGTTTTGAGTTGTGTTTAAAGCTATAAGTGGTATCAAACACTGTTAAACCACTCATTTAGAACTTAAAGCTATAAGATAAGCTGCAAAATTCACTAATGTGCTGCTTGGGTTATGACTTATGAAAAAAAATAAAGAGCGAGTCGGACTCGCGTACGAAGGGTTCGTTACTATGTATTTCGTAAACAACTGCAAAAAAAGCACACATTACTTATAGATCTGAAAATAATAAAGATGTAAAATTTTCAAGATAAAGGTTCCACGCGGACGAAGTCGCGGGCAACAGCTAGTATATATATATAGATAGATATTACTCTTCACTTTGTGCTTGGGTAACTTTCAACATGTTTAATAACCAGTTGTTTTAGTTTAGTAGGCTGGCAGTCCCCGGAGCGGAGCGGAGCTGTGTACAATGGATCAATCACATTCCTCAGATTTAAATGCACTTCTTTTGGTTATTCACAAAGACGTTGCCTGATTAGTTCATGTGGGTAAGTAATACGAGATATAAGAACTTATCATATAAGTTGTTTAGTAGAACGCTCAGTGCATATAATAAACGAAAGATATAATTTCAAAATATCTATTTTCATAAAATATAACGTTATTTAGATATAATACCAATTGTTATAGCGAGTATAGCATATATAATATGCATAACAACTACGATTTAAAACATATATGTTAACGGGGGATCCGTAGTGATTTTTAAATGAAACAATCACGTGATGGACAAACTGTATTTAACGACCTTCTTCTTCGAGTGTCTGACCAAGAATGCGGGCTTAACGATGTTGCAGCCTTTTATAAGGCACTGTCAACAAGATGCACCTGCACTCTTGAGTCAAATGACCAATTGAACATTTAATTTTACTTAAGGCCGTTCCCTGAGCCAGAAATGCAAAAATACCCCAAAAATTATCCTATTTTTCTACGAAACGTTGATATTAGTAAACGAGGGAAAAATATATATCATTCTTGATTATATTATCTTTAATAACACAGCATTCGATACACGATTCATAACACTTCGCTCGATACAATTAATTCCCAAAGTAACCTCCAATTCGAATGTTTACTCCAACTTTACTTGTTTTTTCACTACGTGACACTATGAAACAAAAAAGGAGAAAAATCAATCATAACTAAAATAGTAATTTGACAGCTTCCGAATTTCAATAATTTGAGGCAATATTTTTAAAATAAATAATCATCGACAAATTCTATCGTAAAAAGATATCGCCTTACGGCCCGCAAGCTCTATCTCCGTCACTCTTTTGAAATGTGACTGTTATGTGACAGGGACGGGTGGCCTGAGGAGGGGCTCGGGGCTCTGGCTCAGGGAACGGCCTTAAGGCGATATTGTCCGGCCCTACGGCCGAATTGAGGGGGTGAGGTGCGCGGCAAGACGCGGAGCGCCGCCCGCGCGTCCCGCCCCGCTCGCCGAGTTCGCTAACGCAAATTCGCGATGGCGATGCACTGTACGTACAGCGGTGTCACAATCACAATACGGTCGGCAGTCTTTTAAGTGGTCGGTGCAAATCGTTCAAAGTGAAATGCGAATTCTTACTGTAGAAGTACTAAATATTATTTTACGTTTTAACATTTTTTTTCTTTTAACTTTATGTTTTATAGTTTTTACTTGCGACTGTTCTCTGTGAAGGGATCGGAGTTATTTTAGTTTTTTTTTAATGCATATTATTGATATGTAGATTGCAGCTCGATATGTTGATTTACTACCCTCTTCATGTTGCGGACTTTTAATAATAGATTGTTTGATAATGAGCTAAAAGATTGAGCCACTGTGACACGAAGTGATTATTTGGACGAGTGAAAGAAGTGAGCGAGGATAAATATAACCTGAATGTCGTAATGGGTTTTAACCATGTGTTGAACACTTTGCTTTTCACTTTGACTGCGAGAAAAAACTTAGTAATTAATGCGCAATAGCTTACTGTTCTATTTTTTTGTATTTTGGGCACTTTTTTGTAACTATGACTAGGGCATAGACAATTACATTTCGTAGTTTCGTATCTAATAACCCTTTTTATTTAATAATTTAAGCTAATCTATATACATATTATAAATGCGAGTGTCCTGCCTGACTGACTGACTGATGACTGACTGACTCATCAACGCAGAGCCGAAATTACAAATGCTAGAGAGTTGAAATTTGCACACTAGGTTACATTTATAAAGGGTACAAGAGATAAGAAGCTATTTTGAAAAATTCAACCCCTAAGAGGGTTAAAAAGGGGTTGAAAGTTTATATGAAGATTACTTGAAACTTTGTAGGGCATATTATTAGAATACAAGAAAAGTGATTTCAGTGTTTTTGTAAATTCAGCCCTGAACACAGCACTTGACTTAAATGATACAACTTTCAAATAAGGAAAGTAACTTCAACATTGCTTCGATATGAAAATAATAAAGGTGGATTAATGTTCAAAATAAAATTCCACTCGGACGAAGTCGCGGGCAACACTGCTAGTTAATCCATAACTATGTTGTATTAGTTAAATTACGATAAATTCTTGGAGTTGTAATCTCAGTATTACGAATAATTAAATGCCTCTACTGCAGAGACTTCTTGCTTTGTTTTTGCTGGCCGCTAACAACTTAACTTTTCATAGCAATTATTATATGGCTTCCATTTAAACCCAATGATACTTTTAGCCCGTAAGATTTCACCCACTTCACGAATCTAAAATAACGTACGTTTAGTACTATTTTGTTCTTTCTTCACATTTCTATCCCAGGGTCTATCTTAATTATTGAAATAAAATAGCATGAAAGTAGATAATTTCTAAGTTTAGATCTGGTTGATATCTTAGTTTTACCTATGAATAAGGTCCAAACTTAACCCAATCGAATTTGCTAGCCAACTTTTAATCCTTATAGATCCTAAATGGCACATTAATATCAAAAATTACGAATGAACATAAAAAATATAGGTTTATTATTATTATTAAATTACTATTCAATCAGGTCCATTTAACACAATTTATTGAAATAGATTTTTAATTTTATATATGGCGCCTACGCCTGATAATTGATGACAGACGATTCGATTGACGTCAGACTCATAAAAATCTTGTATACATGTTAGAGCAGTGTCCATAATGCAAAGCCACAATGATTCTTTTAAAATACTCAAGAAAGCTACGTGTGAACTTGTGACGGCAGTAAGGTGGGGATGAGGAGTGTGAATAAACGAACTATTTAAAAATTCACAAAGGATTGAATAGAAAGGTCTCAGGACTCGGTATTTAAAATCCATCAAAGTACCATGAAATGGAGGGGAGAAACAAGTAAGCGGTAGGCGTTAAGTAACCGGGTCTTTGAACAATACTATTGTCGAATCTACTATTTCTTAAATTGATATTATTAATCAAAAAATGTCTCATGTAACTAGCATTGGCCAATAACTTATAACTAAATTATCAAGATATTCAATAATCTATTAAATGTGCTTCTGAGATAAATATAATCCAATTAATAAAATTATTTGTTCTTTTAAATACATTTAAATGTGGCCTAATCTCAAAGGCGCTATCATACATAAACAGACTGCTAAACACATTACCCTCCTCTGCGGCGCGCAGTAAACTACATACCTAGGTGTCCGATATACATTCGAATCGATTGTTGCTAAAGGCCTTACAGGAAGAACAAGTACTGATGAGTATGTGTAAAGTACAAATTTTATTTTTACTAACCAATATCTAGGTTACATAACATACAATAATCACGCCTTTTCCCCACGGGGTAGGCATGGACTTAAAGTACTAAAATATGTTAACTGTGTACTAAATTCCATGCGTGCCAAGTTCCAAGATTGACAGGAGACATAAGTCAGAATACGCTAAAAAACTTAATTTAGATGAAAAATATTTGTGGTAATAGGTACGTAAGTCAATTTGATTCTTAATGCTTTGAGCAATGAGTTCTTTTGTACGAAGTGATTATGTTGTTGTAAATTATAAATAAAGCGTTATTTGCATCTACTTGAACATGTCAACCGTGCTACTTTTTGACATTTATGTTCGGTTCTGTAAATTTATTATAAATAAAACATTAACTTACTTTTTCGCATTCCTTGCTCGAGCATTTTCTTTGTTATATGAAAAGCTTCTTTTTTTACTTCGTGCAGCTTTATTTCCCATTTTTTTTTGCAACAATAATTCGTAAATGCGATCACGTGGTCGCGCGGAACAAACTGACACAGGTCCGTCCTCTTCAAGCGCCGAAGCGCGACTAAAATGGCACCGCACGTGATTGCGCTCGTAGTTTTAGTAGATATTTAGTTCTAGTGATTAAATAAATAATTTTATTCAGACAATACCATCGGCTTTGACGAGATAATGTTAGTATCTATACATTTACGCAAAAAACGGGTAAAAAAGGTTCGTATTTTAGCCATACTACTGAAAACATATTACGAATAGAGGTAACTTTGGGGTTGTTTTCTATCGAGCGAAATTTTTCCAATCATGTTGCTGAACACGATTTCATATTCAGAAGATCCTTAAGTATGATATATATGTTTTTCATAATCTTCAAACACTGATTAAACGTCTACGACGAGTCTGAAAATTAGTGAGTTCGGCGTCTACTGGGAAAAGCCCGCCTTAATAGCTAAATTCATTGATTCTCAAGCAATTAATCGTAGTTTAATTGCATTTATTAACAAATGTAATATAATTTTTTTTTTTATTAATTTTATTTATAATGAACATTGGCATGCAAATCATTATTGGTCTACCCACAAAGTTATACTAAAGATTTTAAGAAACAAATCAAAGTAATAGAAATTGTTAGTTCATTGTAGTTGGAGACTTTGGAGAGGCGCTAACATATATATATATATATTATTATACACATACTCCAATATTTAGCTCGTAGAGTATAAATAAACCGTACCTTACTTATTTCACTGGCAGCAGTTAATTTTTATTGGGGAACGCAATTCAAACCTAGCCTACCATTCTGGTAGGAGTTCAGTCACAGAAATATATCAAGATATATTTCTGTGAGTTCAGTTTTGTTCTGGTCGCAATTCAAACCTAACCCAACCTACCGCTCCAACAGCGTTACGGTTTCGTTGGGGTCGTAGTTCAACCTTAATCTATCTTTCGTTTTGGGGTCGCAGTTTTAACCTAACCTACCTTTCTGGTAGCGGCAGGCGGGGCGCACTCCGCGATTAACGTTTCCCGCTACAAGTACATGCCGGTGGCCTCATGCATGGTGCCTATTCAGTGGCTGCCAGGCACTGTCTCGGAACGCACGTACACGAAGTTCGCGCGCACCGCGCGCACGCTCTTCCGATTTATGTACGTCGCAAGTGAACGTTCCTCATTCATCTGTTGATACCAGTGTTATATTATAATATAAAGTGTTTAAATGAGTAAAAAGACAGCGAAAAGATATTGTATCGTAGCGGGTTGTAGGAACAATGATCGAAATTGGAATCACGCGTTTTTCGTTCTCCCAACACGTCCGAAGGATGCCGATAGGTAAGAAAATTAACATAATATATAATAAGTAGTTACTGAATAATAATAAAAAACATATTGCAGGTGTATTTACTTCCATATTTAACACTGGTTACTCAGATCAATTTTAATTGTTAAGTAGGTACTTATGTAACTTTGAATTGATTATTTGCTGATATTTGTCAATTTAAATTCTAGTAAAATAAGTATGTCTACTACTCAATCAACAATCATAGAGGTTTTTATAATAATATTTGATATCAAGTTTGTAAAATTACTTGTAAGTAATGAATAAACGATTGAGTGATAGTTTGATAGGTAAGTATATAAAATATATAAATAAAGAGTTAAAAGAAATGTATTGGAAGAGATCCCTAATAGGGATAAGTTCGCCTTTATACATGTTTTATTTGTAACTAGCGACCCGTCCCGGCTTCGCACGGTGCGTCCGTGCGTATTTTTAAAGATCTAAGCATACCTACATAGGGGCAGACAGACAGACAGCAGGAAACGACTTTGTTTTATACTAGGTGTATAGTGATGAATATATATGAACAAATAAATAAATATCGGACAACTAAGCAAAAACAAAATGAAGCTCAAGAATTTAATTGCATGTTAGGGTAACGCATTCGTTGCATTATTTTATTATATTATACGTATTAAAATGTTTAAAAATAAATCTAAAATGTTTTGCGGCCTGGTGGTGGATTCAATTCGTCCAAATTCTGTGATTGATTATTTTATAGTTAAATAATGAAATAATAAATATGTATAATGTATGAAGAATATAAACATATTACTCTCTATATTGAATGCAAGAAATAAATGGGAAATACATTTTTATTTTTAGTCGTTGACAGCCCTCGCTCTCGGCGACGCGGCAAGCGAGCCAATTCATTTTTACCGTTGGCACGCAGCTTTAACGTTCCGTTTGGCTTGCGCTGGGGACGACGACTTTAGAAGGGCCATAAATCATATTTTTTCGGCTAAAAAAAGCGGCTTTTGTAAAGATCAAAGTAGTGTGCCTTCTGTACTTGTACTATTATCTATTCTGTGGTAGCGGTTCGGTTTTGTTTTCAGTTCAAATCTAACCTACTTTTATGATAGCCGATCCGTTGGGTGACTATTGAGTATGTATGAGTATATCATATGATATTACGTCTTATAATTTATTATACGTTATGTATGTTATACGTAGTGATATTATTCAATTAGTGTTATATAAATAAACATTATATTATATAACATTAATGTTATGTCAGTGGACCGTTATTCCTTATAAAAGTATTGATTTAATTGTTATAGCTGGCGTTAATTATATCTTGTGAACGCTATTAATATGACATTATATGTGACGTTTTCAATCAAAAGGGCCCACTTGGTCGCTCACTATAAGGACGTATTGACAGGTTATTGGTATAAAGATGCAAACAAATTTCGTATCTTAAACAAGCGACAAAGTGTGCCCTTTTGGTTGAAAACGTCACATATATATTGTTGTTATATTATCTCGTGAGCCGAAAATTGTTTAGTCTAACATTTGTATGGAATAACATTGTTTGGTCGAATGTATTTTAGGCATAAAATTGGTATTCCGAATATTGGTGTCACTAATAATCGCATCCAAACTGCCGCATTTATTAAATTAATATTACTTAGATTTTGTTGGCGACGCAGTTCTAACCTAACCTAACCTACTGTTCTGGGAGCTCCTTATTTTTTATAGGGACGCAGTTCTAACCTAACCTAACCTACTGTTCTGGGAGCGCTTTATTTTTGTTAGGGACGCAAGGTGAAATTTTCAATAAGATCACTTTACAATACGTGCCTACATTGAATACAGCTCCGAACAATGACATGTTAGACTGCGATCTTGTTGGTGAAATCACTAGGCCATTTCTAATGACTTCTAACCTAACCTAACCTACTGTTCTGGGAGCGCTTTATTTTTGTCAGGAACGCAGTTCTAACCTAACCTACTGTTCTGGGAGCGACTTATGTTTGTCGGGAACGCAGTTCTAACCTAACCTAACCTACTGTTCTGGGAGCGCCTTATTTTTGTCGGGGACGCAGTTCTAACCTAATAGACCGGACTCTCAGCGGAGTTCCGTTTGCAAAAAAAGCGGACCTCAATCTGACTTCTGACATATATTGTATAGATCCCAGACATCCTACAAACAAATGTTGCCAACCAGTTTTGTGGTCCCCCTCCCCCCACCCCGGCAATTAAAAATGGCATACAAATTAAAAAAAAAGTCATCAAGCCATGCCGTGTGGGGTATCAAATAGAAGGGCTTATTGAGTAGATCACGAATATATAGCACACTATAACATTTCTTACACTTTCTCTAAGATTTATTGGAGTTTATTTGAAATTTAAACTAAAATGCTCCATTTTCGAGTTAACTTTAAACCACTATAGATTGAAAAATAATGAATATATTTTTATAATTATTATTTTTAATAACTAACAATAGTTAATTATAATCAAAGTAAACACCTACTGTTCTGGGAGCGCCTTATTTTTGTTGGGGACGCAGTTCTAACCTAACCTACTGTTCTGGGAGCGACTTATGTTTGTCGGGAACGCAGTTCTAACCTAACCTAACTGACTTGAACCATTTCGCGGCACTAGCGTCGCTGCGCGCCGTAACGGTAAAGACAGGCGATTTTCTGTCTAAATTTATATTTGTGTGCCTCGTGGTAACACGGACCGCGTGTGTGTGCGTTCTTATAAAAATATTGCACACAATAACAAAACTCACGCACACAAATACAGAAGTAAGACATTGTCTCATGTCTTTTACTTCCTTACGGAAGTAGGATGTTTCCGACCCGCGACTCGACTCGTGCGAGCGAGGCGCGAATACCGCGACGCCCGATGTTAAGCGAACAATTTCGAACGGGTAAGCCTGTCTCGCTCTCTCCTTGGCTATTATTTGTAGATTCGAACTTCCGATGTTGACTATGTAACGAATTTAAAAAGGCGCTTTTTTGTAACTTTAGTTAGCCCAAAAACAGTACTATTTAAAAGTTTGTCGTATTTTTGTTACTGTCATTATTGTTTGTTTTGATTATAACGTGTGATAGTGGTGAGGTGACTAGTAAATAAGCGAATAAAAGTTTTTAGTGTATTCTTGTCTGAAAATGGATAATTTTAATTGTGATAATTTGTGGTGGTGTTTATTGTTTGCGGTCGTCAGTTAATAGAGGAAATTATTTAGAGATGGTCGATTTGCTTGATATTTGAGAAGACGAAGAAAAAAAACTGTCCCGCAGTATTTCTGTAAGTTATTAGGTTCTCAAAATTTTGTGTCTACCCTGTCGTAAAACTCTGTGCACGCCACTGCCTAACCTAACCTACTGTTCTTGGAGCGCTTTATTTTTGTTGGGGACGCAGTTCTAACCTAACCTAACCTAGTGTTCCGGGAGCGACTTATGTTTGTCGGAAACGCAGTTCTAACCTAACCTAACCTACTGTTCTGGGAGCGCCATATTTTTGTCGGGAACGCAGACCTAACCTAACCTACTGTTCTGGGAGCGTCTTATTTTTGTTAGGGACGCAGTTCTAACCTTATCTAACCTACTGTTCTGGGAGCGCCTTATTTTTGTCAGGGACGCAGTTCTAACCTAACCTACTGTTCTGGGTGCGCCTTATTTTTGTTAGGGACGCAGTTCTAACCTAACCTAACCTACTGTTCTGGGAGCGCCTTATGCTTATACTTTCGCTTGCTCGCTTCAGCATATGGGTTTATAGGAGATTTTATGTTAGGCTAAAGAATAATTATACCTAACAATATTATACTTTTAGCCTTTTAGTCATAAAAAAATGGGACGGTAGCCGACCCCGATTGAGAATTCATTCTCAAAAAAATGGGACAAAGGCTAGGAGGATGATGAGTCATAAAAAAATATACCAAACAATTTTAGGTCAAACATGTTTTAGGAAAAAAAATATGTATGCAAAAAAATCTTTATGCTAAAGAATAAGTATACCATTAAATATTATACCAAACATTTTCGGCCAAACAATTTTAGAACATAAAATTTTAGACCAAGCGAAGGGCACCCATCCACTGCGCCTTATTTAGATCCTTCAGGTTGATTCTGAGACGATAAGAGAACGTTATTCTACTCTTGAAGAAAAAACAATATGTTATGGCTAGGCTAGCCCAACCCACTAATTTATAATTCTTTATTGCATTGTCATAATTCAATATTATCATATATCATGTTGTACATATGTAAAATAAGATGTTACATTAAAAAGATTAAGTATTAGGTTCAAAACATGAAGCCTGCCAGGGCACAGCAATTTACTGAGTTTATTTACATTTGCTTTGCTCGAGGCTAGACTTTTAGGATTAGGATTCAGGTATAGTTCGAAGCCCATTTCTTAAGCGAATCCCATTAGCTTTGTACCCGATGAACGATACTCATTATCTGTATTGTTAACGGTGGCCACAGCTGCCACTTCGAAATGTAAGGCGTTATAAGTGCAAATTACTTTTGCACTAAATTAGTCTTTAAGTCAAACGAAATAAGGTTTACTCTTAAACAAAGAGAACACAGATGTTGGTTTGACTTAAAGACTAATTTAGTGTAAAAGTAATTTGCACTTATAACGCCTTACATTTTGAAGTGACAGTTGTGGCCACAGTTAACAATACAGATAATGAGTATTGTTCATCGGGTACAAATTCAAGTGGATTCGCTCAAGCAAAAGGATTATTTCTATAACTAATATAATGCATTTTTTGTTATAAACGGAGATTTATAATAGGTAACTGTCCAAATGTGGCACATATGCCCTTAAAACAGCGTTGCGAATGGAGTCGCACAAGGTGGTAAGAAGAGCAACACGATGAAGTTGGTGAACAATACAGCAACCAGCAACGACGCGGCCATGGGGAAGTCGCCGAGGCGGAGCGCGGCGCGGCGGGAGCACCGTGACGCGGTCAGCTGATGCGTGGGCGGGGGCAGGGGGCAGGGGGCAGGGGGCGCGGGGAGGGCGAACGGCACGTCACAGCGGCCCACGCATTCTACTTTGTTCACCGGGTTCAGTCAAATGGCACACGACGACTTAATATGCAACCGAGTTTGCGGCAAATTTTGATCGCTGGGCTGGAGTCGACCGCACTCCGAAGATAAATTAGGTTGATGAAATTAGCACACGAGGTAGCTCCACTGCGGACGGTAATCAAACTCGCCACTGATACGGTAATGATTGTCCGAGAAGCCGTTAGAGATTTAGTAACAATGCAACGGTGGCAGCGATTACGGTTGCGTCATATGCCTGTGCATTTGTGCAATAGGCGAGCGCGGCGTCGCTCTAGACCGCTCGTCGCTGTCGCCGCCGCCTGGAACATTAAACAGCGGAAATTTCCAGATATTGAGAAATACGTCCCGAAACGGAGGTTGCCCTATAGCACCCCGCGGGGCATTGTGTAGCACCAGGACTGCGTGGACTGAATACTGCGCGCGCGGCACGCGCTAGTGTGACGGCCGGTACACGAACCCGGCCGAGCACTATCACTACCTACAGTACAAACTATAAAGCAGTCACTTCCTGCTGTCTGCCTGTCTGTCCATATGTAAGTATGCTTATATCTTTAAAACTAAGCAACGGATTTAAATGCGGTTTTTTAATAGATAGAGTGATTCAAGGTTTACATTTACATGTATAAATACATGCATCATTTATCAGCATTGCACCCGAGCGAAGCCGGGGCGGGTCGTAATTCGTAATGTATAAATCGCGATGGCGCGGCGACATCGACAGTACGGCTGTCTGCTTCGCAATTATTTGCAAGGCCTGCTGAAGCGATTGACTGCCCATTCAGTCAGTAATAATTATTACTATGCACATATATTGTTGAATGTCAATGAATAGTCCAGGAATAGTTGTAAAAATATCTTGTGAAATTAAATGCTGAGTAAGTTTCGCGTGACGTGAATGTTAAAACCTAGCACGCGACACGAGGAACAAGTTAACTGATAGCGAATTCAAGCATTTAATTGCGATCCGATACGTATTCCGCCAGTGGGCTGCTTACCAAGACGGGTCAAAGTGAGTTAAGCAGTAGGCAAAAGCCGGGACCAGAAGAACTAGCTTACTTATATCTAGTCATGGTTAGATCAAAAACATTAGAATCCGCTCCCTGTTAAAACTCACCAGAGACAGTCCAGCATTTCAGCCGGTGCCGACTCATGCGCCATGCACTTACCTGCAACAAAACAAAATAACGACTCACAAATCACAAACCTTTCGATTACACAATCGATATAGGACGAACGACTTTCGGCTGCGCCCGGCCACCTTTCTGAGAATTACGACCCGGACGGCGAACGATTGGGAGGTAAATAAACTTTCATCAATATTTTTAGGATGCAGCAGACCCGGCGAGTGCCAAAAACAACATGCATCGGCTGACTTCAAAAAAATAAATTTAGCGGATTTTAAATGATTTAAACTAATACGAAAAACCGGCCAAGAGCATGTCGGGTCAGGCCACGCTCAGTGTAGGGTTCCGTAGTTGCCTATCCTTCACAATAGACGGGCTTCGAGGTTTAAATTACGAGAAAGATTTCAAGCTCTAAAAAAAAGGTCGTAAACGCCAAAGTAGCTGTAATTACTTATTACCTTCTGGAACTTATCGATAATACGCGCCAGATTGAGCGGAATGTTTTAATGCAGTATGTCACTGAACTAATATGGGTAACGTTCGAAGTATAAGGACGCCGCGCGGCACTTACGTAATTTTAAAGAAAATTATGAAATTTTGTGATAACTCAAAAACGGCTCGACCGATTTTATTATAGTTTTCATTGAAAGTACTTATAAGCCTCATTTTCATGAATTTTTCCATAATTTTTTGACCCGTGGTTGAGGGCTATTTTTTTTTATTTTCGGAGCAAACATTTACAAAACAGCTGACTTGATCAAAAAATAATGTTTAGAGACCCCTATTATTTTTAAAATACCTATTCAACGACACCTCACACACTAGTGTTGAAACGAAAAAAAAAATCACCCCCACTTTAGGTGTTCGAGAGGTTCTATTAAAAAAAAAAGTTTTTTTTTGAGTTTTTATTTTACCGTTTTGTCGGCGTGATACATCCACATTCTCATACCAAATTTTAGCTTTCTTAATGATCACGGAGCTAAGCCGCGGACGGACGGACAGACGGACATGGTGAAACTATAAGGGTTCTTAGTTAACTACGGAACCCTAAAAATGGCAACCGTAATAGCGCACAAGCGAGCTGTGAGGAGCGGGTAGAAGAAGAAGGCAGGTCGCGTGAACGGACGAGCAGGTGCCGCGCGCGGAAGGAAGCAGCGGCTGCTTCCGTCGGCGGGGTGGCGGGCGCGGGCGCGGGACTCGATCAATCGCCTAGTGCCTCCGCACCGATAGTCTTATATCTTTCAATTTACATCAGGTCCGCAACTCGCCTTCGTAATAAACGAGGACGCCCGCCGTTGATGTTCGTCTCCCCGGGGAGCGCGGGTCACGAACGTTTAACCGACGTACAGGACACGTGCGTGGCGACCTCACGGGGCCCACGGGTGACGGAACGGAGCGGCGTCGGCGATATTCCGCGGCACGCGGATGGCGACTGGCGATCGGAGGGAGGCTTGAGTGCCGGTCGGATGTCGGAACTTAGAATTTTCCACGAGATATGTATTATGTGGTTCACTAATGTTTGACCAAAAAACGATTGACAAAATGATCATTTGACAAACAACGTTTCAACAAATATTCATTAGGCAAACGAGACATTTGACAAAAGTATCATATTACAAAAACTCACTTAGCAAATGATTAATTTACAAACACTACACTTGGTAAATGTGTTAAATAATAAAAAGTCAATTGACCTTTTTCCATTTCACCAAATAATACGTTTCGCAAATTGACAATTAGTCAATATACCATTTAACAAAATGTTATTTCATAAAAAGTACTTCTTTTTCAAACATTATGATTTAGTCTGTAATACCCAACTTCAGGTAATTTCTGCCGCTACTATCATAGAATCTATCCACTATGCACTACAATCCGTATCTACTAATAGAGCAAATGATCATTCTGTCAAATGATTATTTATAAAATGTAAATTTAACTTCTGATCATTTGGAGAAGTGACTCATTTGTAAAATGACTTGTTGTAAAATAATCAATTGGCGAAACATTTTTTTGTAAAACGTTTGTCAAGTGTAATTTAGCGAAATGACTTTTGGTCAAACGATAGGACACCGTATTATGTACCACCTCATCAGTTAGCTCGCCGCCCGTGCAGTGCAACTAAGTGGTGTGATAATTGGCGCCGCGTCATTTTCTCGCACCTCCGACCCGACTGCAATAGTATATTGTGTCATAAGGGTAGTAAGTAAGGGATTACTAACGAAGGTCTATTAGAAGCCCGACGCCGAAGGCGGAGGGCTTTTAATGTCCTGAGTTTGTAATCCCCTTACTTCCCGCCATACACACAATATTTTTCATCACATTTGGGAGTAAATAACAAATACATAAGACAAAAATAAACATTAAACTAATTAAACGATAACGATTGACAGCTAATTTTTTTCTGCATATATTTTTTTAATTTACTATAAGCACTGGCAAAACGGTCATCAGCTTAAAACAGAAAACAAATATACACAGAATCTTACCATCTATCATTAAACAAATAACAATTAACAATATTATGCAGGAATAATTAACACCGTAATCTATATATATAAAACTCAAAGGTGACTGACTGACTGACATAGTGATCTATCAACGCACAGCCCAAACCACTGGACGGATCGGGCTGAAATTTGGCATGCAGGTAGATGTTATGACGTAGGCATCCGCTAAGAAAGGATTTTTCAAAACTCACCCCCTAAAGGGTTGAAATGGGGTTCCAGAGTTTGTATGGGGAAACAAGATTAGTTAGACTATTTTATTCGAAACTTCACAGGAGTATTTCTAACAATAAATGAGTAAACACGTGTTTCAGGTTTTTTTTAATTCATCCCCTAAAAGGGAGAATTGTGGTGACAAAGTCTGAAAATCCATTGGTAATGCTTTTATGGTTTATCGGGTCGGGTCGCCTGTTGGGGTGCGATGGGGTTGAAATGATTAAATATGGGTACGGGTGTAATTTTTATGGTTTGTTGGGACGTTAATTACGAAAATGCCACCGATTTTGAAATTTTATTTGTGGTCATGAAAATTCTTGAAAGCATTTGCGCCAAATTTCAATTTAATCGGTCCAGTAGTTTTGCAGCAAATCGATTGTAACAGACGGACTGAAAGACAGCTACACGTGATCCTATAAGGGGGTTCTTTTTTTGCTTTTGAGGTATGGATAGAGACTCGCGTTATCCTAATAGATTAAAAAAATAGTATTTGGTTGCATCTCGATCGTCGTCAATCGGTACCTATAGGCGGGCGGCGCGTTGGGACGGGATACCTGCATCCGTAATAAATACATTCAAGGTTTTCAATAATAAGTCATTTCAGAATTCTGAATTACGTTTATCTGGCTCAGAATAATACATTTTTTATTCATCAACGAAGAGAACCTCAATATCTTACAATAGAACATGGCTTAGAATCATTAAACCGATAAGCGGAGGCTCGGGACATTATAAAAGCTTTATACAAATAAAATGCACACATATCCCGGTGTCTTAGCTTTCACTTCGAGTTATGAATTTTGAAGTGAACTTTATTTGGTACAGTAAAAGCTGAGATCGCTTGATTTGAGTGCTTGAGTTTTCGGTTTGATTTGATAAAGTGGAGTTATGATAAAATAAAAAGCATTTCCCAGTAATATTAGAAAAGCAAAAGTCTGTGTATGTTTTGTTACTTCTTCACGCTAAAACGGCTGGACGGATATGCATGAGGGAAATGCAGATTGCAGATTATACCCTAACTTAACAAATAGCCTACTTTTAATCCTGAAAAAAAAGAGCATTGTTCCCGTAGGATGATGTATATTATATAGGCACGCGAGCGAAGCCGCGGGTTAGTGCTAGTATATTATAAAACTTAAATACGAACAGTAATTTTGTTACAAAACTAAATAGTACCTAACCAATAATTTTATAACTTTTTTCTGTTTTTGTGTCGTCTACCACAGATAATGCTAAGAACTGCGTTTAGTTTAGAAACATGACAAGCCATACTGCCAGATTGTAACGATAATTCAAAAATAATTTTAATAAAATTATTGCAAATTACACTTAAATAATTGTAAAACATAAATATTAATGCAGTACATGTACCGTATTAATTCAATACACAATAAAATTTGTTGGTAGGCAAGTTTTGTTCGTACAACAAAAAACCTTGGCGGGATTGAAACCTCCTTAGTCTGAAGTAAACTGCGAGTGCGTACTATATTTTTAAAACTAAAACCATAACTCCCTCGGGAGTTATAACAATTTATAACTCCCGCGGGAACAATATAGGCCTTAGTCCTTCAGTACACCTACATGTAATACCATCTTTTACGAGCAAATGTGATGAAATAGTATATTGTGTCATAAGGGTAGTAAGTAGGGGATTACTAACGAAGGTCTATTAGAAGCCCGACGCCGAAGGCGGAGGGCTTTTAATGTCCTGAATTTGTAATCCCCTTACTACCCGCCTTACACACAGTATTTTTCATCGCATTTTGGAGTAAATAACAAATAAATAAGCCAAAAATAAACATTAAACTATAACGATTGACAACCAACTTTTTTCTGTATAAATATTTTTTAATTTAATTCATAATTCTTTATTGCATTATCATGTAGTACATAAGATGTGACATTAAAAGGTTAAGTCCATAACATGAACCCTGTTAGGGCACAGCAATGCAGTTAGTAGTGGGTGTTAGCAGGTGCTTAATTAGGTACAGCGGAAGAGGTTTAAATACAATTGGTAACATTACATAATTAATATTGGAATTTCATTAAATATTTTTCACAACATTTCATAATAATTATTGTAACATAAATTATAATTTTACATTTTAAATTTTAATTTACTATAAGCACTGGCAAAACGGCCATCAGCTTAAAACAGAAAACAAATATACACAGAATCTTACCATCTATTATTAAACAAATAACAATTATCAATATTATGCAGCAATAATATCAAGCGTAATATTATAAAACTTAAATATGAACAGTAAGTTTGTTACAAACTAAATAGTTCCTAACCAATAATTTTATAACTTTTTTCCTTTTTTTTGTGTCGTCTACCACAGATAATGCTAAGAACTGCGTTTCGTTTAGAAACTTGACAGGCTATACTGCCAAATTGTAACGATAATTAAAAATTTAATTTAATTTAATAAAATTATTGCAGAGTACACATAAATAATTGTAAAACATAAATATTAATGCAGTTACATATACCGTATTAATTCAATCCATACTAATATTATAAATGCGAAAGTGTGTCTGTCTGTCTGTCTGTCTGTTACCTCTTCACGCTTAAACCGCTGAGCCGATTTAGATGAAATTTGGTATAGAGATAGTTGGAGACCCGGGAAAGGACATAGGATACTTTTCATCCCGAATAAATTTAGTGTTCCCGTGGGATGAGCGGGTAACACCGCGGGGCACAGCTAGTACACAATAAAATTTGCTGGTAGGCAAGTTTTGTTGATACAACAAAAAACCTTGGCTGGATTGAAACCTCCTTAGTCTGAAGTAATCTGCGATTGCGTACTATATTTTTAAAACTAAAACCATAACTCCCGAGGGAGTTATGTCAATTTATAACTCCCGCGGGAACTATATAGGCCTTAGTCCTTCAGTACACCCGCATGTAATACCATCTTTTACGAGCAAATGTGATGAAAATATTATTATTATATACCATACAACATTTTAGTAATCTATTGGATTAGTTATGATTGTTGAAAATGGCATCTTTTTTCGTACTCATCTCCATCACGTCTAGTATAACTGTGACACGCAATTCTTGGTCGCGCAAATACTGCACTGTCACTTTCCTTTCAATACCGTGCGAGCAAGACAGGTGACGCTGAATCGCGCGACAAGAGAAGTCGCGGCAAGATATCCCGGCCTATCGAGGGCTCGCATTAATCCCTCCAATACATATCCAGAACGTGCCGTCATTTTGGCAATTAGATAGGTATACAAAAACCTCAGTGCGTCAAGGGTGTGGTTCCTTATAAACCAAGGGCATGGTTGTGAATCTTTTACCAAGGTGTGTGTAATATATTAATCAACAACGAATGTTGGTCTCATTCGATTCAGTGCGAAAAATTACATAGAAAATGGGACATTCATCTTTTAAAATGCATATGACCCCTGCCCATTATACGTCCCCAATGGGGGTAGGACCCCAACATTTTGCCAGGACTCGGTAGATCCTCATTTCTAGCGCCAAGATAAAGTTATAAAACTAAGTTTTATTGATGTACCTATTCTGCCATAATTATAGCCTCATTTTACCTGTAGTATATGCACTTCGGAAAGAACTTTTGGCTAGGTATCGATTTGCGCTGTGTTAGTGTACATTTATAGACAAGGACCAAGGTAATGTGTCACAACCGTGTTTATGAAGAGGGGTTCTTTCTCCACTTCCCTTTTCGGTCTTTATTAGTGGGACCACCGCGTGCCTAAGATGCTCGTTCCATCTTTATGCACATGGCCTACAGATCTATGCAGCGCATAGTATCGAGGATCTGTCGTCACTTATTGGTCAAGTCAATGCGGATTTGGAGTCTATCCACAGCTGGGCACATAACTTTGGTTTAAACGTAAACGCAAAGAAATCGCAGGTAGTTGTCACTGAAACTCCACACTTTGTAAATGAACTGGCGGAAATTGATTCCTATCCCTCTTTCCTCTACAATCAGGAATTTGGGTATCGTTATGGGCCATGGAATATTTTGTACGTTCGGTAAAAGTCTACATGCATTCAAGCTCAACAATGAAGTTCACCAGTACAATACAAGAAGGAAGAACAACCTAAGTAGTTACGCCTGCTCATCTAGCTTTTCGTTCGTGGGGAACTGATGATTTTATAACAAAATACCTCCAGAGGTAGTGAGTTTTCAGCAAATTCAAGTCTCACATAAAACGTCACCCAATGAACAAGGCGTGTTATACCTACTGTGAATTAATTTTTAGATGATAGGGATATCTTTAAGCCAGTAGATTAGTCAATGTGAATGTATTAAAATAAGCATTAGGTATTTTTAGTTTGTTTCTAACGTAACATGAGAGCACATTATGTTGTTCCTCACCGGGAAAATAGTTTTACTGATGAATGCCTCACAGTGTGAGCATGTCATGCCCAGGCCCGGACTTAGAAGGCCAGGGCCCCTAGTCACTTGGCACCTGGAGCCCCCTCCATCTCAAAACGGTTTTTAGCAAATTAGGTAGTAGAATTTTATTATGTTCTAAATAAGGAAAACTTAAGTATGGTGCAAATCCTACTTCTAGCCCAGTCTAGCCCAGCACAGCAGTACTGTACATTGACGCTTAAGACATCTTTTCCCGAAGAATGAAATGTAATATATTATTTAATTCTTCGTCATATATTTTTGCAAATTGCTCAAAGGTTAACTGGAAGAGAACTCTAATAGGGATAAGTTCGACTATGTACATGTAATATTTATTATAATTGTATTTAAAACCTGTGTTGGTTTACAATAAAGTGTAGTAGTAGGTGTTAGGTTAGTACGGTCACAACACAACTATGAAATTACATTATTGTTTAAAGATCGACGTTACCGAGGAAGGAAAACGCGACACGGAAATATGTGGATAATGTGCTACATATGTAATATAGGCAGAGAAAAAACACTAGTAAGACAATTTGAACACGTAGGTTTAAACCGTACATGTGTCGCGTCACATAACTGTACAGCGAGCTAGCAGGCTCGCTCTTTCGCAGGCAGTGCGTATTACCGAGCAGCGCCCGCGCCCCGGGAAACAATGAACCCTTGGCACCTGGCGGGCGCTGCGCGTGTGCGGCAACGGCAAGCGGGCCCGCATTGAGCTCTTTTTTATTTTTATTTTTTTTAGCTTGCGGCTACACCACTGCAACTTAAGCAATTATGCACGTATAGATGAAAGCAAAAAAACCGGCCAAGAGCATGTCGGGCCACGCTCAGTGCAGGGTTCCGTAGTTGCCCATCCTTCACAATAAGTAGATTTACGAGAGAGATTTCAAGCTCTATGAAAAGATCGTAAACGCCAAAGTAACTGTAATTACTTATTACCTTCTAGAAGTTATCGATTATACGCGCCATAATATTAAGCAGAATGTTTAAGTGCAGTATGGCACTTAACTAATATGTGTAACGTTCAAAGTATAAGGACACCGCGCGGCACTTACGTCATTTTAAAGAAAATTATGATATTTTGCGAAAACTAGAAAACGGCACGACCGATTTTATTCAATATTGTATTGTTGTTTTCATTGAAAGTACTTATAAGGCCTCATTTTCATGAATTTTTCCATAATTTTTTGATCCGTGGTTGAAAAGTTAGAAGGGGAGGGACGCTATTTTTTTTATTTCCGGAGCGAATATTTACAAAACTGCTGACTTTATCAAAAAAATATGTTTGAAGACTCCTATTATTTTTAAAAGACCTATTTAACGACACCCTACACACTAGCATCGGAAGGAAAAAAATTCACCCCCACTTTAGGTGTTCGAAAGGTACCCGAAAAAAACTTTTTTTTTTAGTTTTTATTTTACCGTTTTGTCGGCGTTATACATACACATACTCATACCAAATTTCAGCTTTCTAGTACTAATGGTCACGGAGGTAAGCCGCGGACGGACAGACAGACGGACATGACAAAACAATATTGTTGACTACGAAACCCTAAAAAGATGTTTAACATGTTTCACTAAGTATAGTTCCACTCCTCTCTCCTCTCTCCGACTGTCCGGCAGTCATTGCCAAACAGCACAATGTTGCCTTATCCGTTATCAGTCTCAGTCAGAAGTAGTACAGTGGAAACTGGATAAGTGGAATCGCAAGGGACCGGCTGTTTAGATCCGCTTATCCAGGTTTTCTATTTATCCAGTTTTCCACTTAACCAGGTTCAAATAAAACGTTTTCTCACTTACAGAGGCTCTCGCTAACAGAGGTTGTGGATGCTTAGTTAGTAATTTCGCTTATAGAGGTCATGTATACATATGGCTTAGGTTTAAACGCCTACCAAATATATTGATAAATTACTACCAATAAATTCATAATGCTCACCAAAACGGATGAATGCTCACCAAATAGTGTACCCCAAACTATTCTATAAATAAAACAAATAATTTTAAACGCCTACCAAATATGATTAAACGCCTACCAAATATTACTACCAATAAATTCTTAATGCTCACCAAAATGGATGTTTTGCTCACCAAAACGGATGAATGCTCACCAAATAGTGTACCCCAAACTATTCTATAAATAAAGCAAATAATTCTTTTTCTTACATCCTATAAAATCATCGTTTTTTAAGGATATAAAAAAAAAAAACTAACCTAACCTAACCCGGCCGAGTCGGATCTGCTCTGAAAGGTGATCAGGATTAGATGGTTACCTAGCTGAAACACTAATTTATGAAAACAATATTTGGTGAGCAAAACATCCATTTTGGTGAGAAAAACATCCATTTTGGTGAGCAAAACATCCATTTTGGGAAGCAAAAAGATATTTTTTGGGGAGCACTGTTTAGAGAGAATTTATATTAAATGGAGGCAATTCAATTTATTTGGTATTTAGTTTTGGGGGTATAAAAACTTTTTTGGTGAGCATTTAAATTGTACCCTATACATATATAGTCAAATAAAAAAAAATAAAAAAAAAAAATATCGGACAACCTCACACAAATCGATCTAGTCCCAAATTAAGCTCAATAAGGCTTGTGTTATGGGTACTAGACGACGCGATATACATACTTATATAGATAAATATATACTTAAATACATAGAACAACCATGACCCAAGCACAAATATTCGAGTTCATCACACAAATATTTGCCCCGGCCGGGATTCGAACCCGGGACCGCCGGCTCAGTAGGCAGGTGTCTACAAACCGAGCCAAACGCGTCGTCACAAATAAAAGATCAAGACTTAAATAATCCTCTTTTATTAAATATGTATGTAGAAGTGTTGGTGTCCATGGCACTACCTACTCTCTCTGCACATTTTTTTAAAAACCAAATCGTTTCGTTTTTTAATTCCTTCTAACCATCCGTTACTCTGAGAAAAATTATGACTATTATAGCCTTTTTGCAAATTCTTCAGCTTTTTCTTTTATCATTGGTCCATTAATTGGTAATTTTTTTTTCTTATACAAAATACGAACCATAATGGTCCTCCTTGTGACGGTTTATTAAAAATACAAATTATATAACGCCGAGCTATTCCACTCATAGAGGTTTCGGAGACTGCTGCTTCCAGTTACAGAGGCTAAAATAAGAAATTATTGAAAAAATTGATTCCGCTTATATAGGTCCCAAAATTCCACTTATAGAGGTAATTCGTTGCCAAGGGACTGGAACCGAGAACTTGGGTCCACTTAAAGAGGTTTTCCACTAACCCAGTTTCCACTTATCCAGTTTCCACTGTATTTTGGTTATCTCTAATGGTTTCATCAACCTGCGTTTCCCATCCTTTCCTTTAAGGTTAAAGTCACACTGATACGTTACTAAAAGTATGTACAATTTTATATATTATATTATTATATATTATTATTAGTAGATCGGTTGGGTCGCCTGCGCACCTGCAGACGCGGGGAGTGAAGTGGACTCAGACTGAGGCGAGCGTGGGGTTAATGGGGCAATTGGCGCCCAGCTTCCACCGCTCATGCGCTGCCACTCGGGACGAACATTGTCATTTAACGTGTTTTTCAATAACACACTACCCTACCACTTTGTTTATATTGTATATTTTGGTAAAAATGCTACTAACGGCGGAATAGCTAGCTTTTAGACGTTGCGATTGGCATTGACATTTAGATGCATTAATGATGTTTGTTAATATAACGCAGGCAGGTCGAGCTTTAAGTATTTCGTTATTTAATTCCAGTCTTGTGCGATTCGACGACTGTCACAATTTAAGCAACCGGCGTCGGCGACACCAGCCACCCTCATTACGATCACCCGTCATTTTCCATAACTATAGAAAGGTAGAAGCAGGTAGACGTCAAGCTAGGATCGTAATTAGGCCGTAGCGCGAGTGCGGTTGGGTGGGTGGAGGAGGCCGGGGCGGCGTCGCGCTGCTGCAGTGGGCCAAGGTCGCGCGGGGGGAGGCAGACACAGTCCAGCATCACTCGGCCGCCGTGATGTAGGAGTGCGTGCGGGAACAGCACCGGCACCGTCGCCGCGTCATTGCCCGCGCTGCACGCGTGGTGCTCCGGCCGGCACGCGCGCCGTGCCGCTTTCTCGACAATTTCTCGTGTCGGAGCCGGAGCTCGCGGACGCGTCCTTCATTTTGCACACGATCAATGTATCGTAGATGTCCTCACACTCGTATAACGCAATAGATTGGATGCTCCGTTAAATGTAAACAAATAGATAGGTAAATAACTGTAAACGTGCCTCGCTCCCCGGCGGCAGCGGGAGCGGTCCACCGTGACTCATGTGCCTCGACTCATTGTCCTCGTCTCGACGTAAGTCGGCATTGTTCTCAAAATGTGCACAAGTAAAAAGAGAAATAATTGAAGTCGCCTTCGATGTACCTAAACAATCGCTTACGTCACCGACGTCGTAAGCATCGATGCCAACGTTTCAACATTATTTTAGAACATGACAGAACGCAAGTATGTGATTTTTAGGAGAAACAACACTTGTACGCATCTTGATGTTATCCTATCGATATCATCTTTGTATTAAACCTGTGCTGGGTCTCGTGGCGAGTTATTATACTATTGTAAATATGGAAAGGTCGGATGATGACGTTTGTAGGAACGTTATCTAGTAATGGCTTTATGAGGGTTCCATTCAACAGAATACCACGTAGTAAATTAGGAGCTCGACGTTCGTGTACACAATAAGTAAGTATAATATTTTATGCATGTAGAGCGAATTAAATGCATTTTTCTCAAGCAATGAAATATCGTCATAACGTGCTTTAAAACAGGCTTCGAAGTGTCAAGTTTCGGGCGGAACAATTCGAGAGAACTGTAAAGGAATTTCATACAAAATTGAAGGCCTGGGCCGGGAAGTAATTTAATTTGTTTTTAATTTTAATGTAAACATGGCGTCTGTGTTTATGAACAGCTGATGTAAACTTTTTTTTCTAGTGGCTACCCATTCAGCCATCGGACCAACAATATCCGCGTTAATGCCTAGTATAATTATACACACGAACTGATATTAAGAATACAAATCTGCATGATTCAATGTGTTGATGAATAAATTTAAAATACTGTCTATATGTAAGTCACCAGAGACCATAGACAATATTAAAAATCCTCTGCCGTTATTTTATTTATTATAGAAATTAAGATTCTTATTATCAGGTTGTGTATAATGGCCCTAATATTCGAGCACTACACACGTGGACGACTTCTTAAAGAAAAAATATATATAGAGGGATTGGAAGGAAAATTAAAGATACTTTTTTTTAAACATGGCGATGGCGTCTGTGTTCATGAACTGGCTGAACAGCTGAATTATGTTTTTTTGAGTGGTGTATTTTTTTATTTCATTGCATATGTTTGAGAAAAGCACTATACATGCCTTAGCCGTGAAAAGGGCTTGCCGGCTTCGTATCACTAGACGGCCTCCCTTACGGTCGGCCGTCTATACCTACTCAGCCGGCAAGCCCTTATTTCCCGGCGTCTGCAGTAATGTACTATTATTTATTGTTGTACAGGAATGTCATAGATTTATTTATGTTAGACGTAGGTAGTACTTACTTTATTTATGTTAGTACTTAAATGATTATTAGCAAAGCTCAAAACGACATGTAAAGATTAAATGATGAAGTTCATAAAATGTGTGTTCATGTCAATCTATAAAAATTTAATATAGTTTTGCAAAATATGTAATCTCGAGTGAAGTCCAGTTCTGCGGCCATTTAGAGAGTTGGGCTAAATTAGCCTCCAAGAAGCTCGGCGTGCTCAACAGCTCAGGCTTATACGGTATATGCAATACCAACTGTTCTCACCTGTGGGCTGCGGCGCCCAAGTACCAGCTTCTCCCTCTAGACAGCATTCAACGGAGAGCGACTCGTATCGACGGCTGCGTAGAGATGTAGCCTCTCTCTGCATCTTTTATCGCTTACTCTTCTTCTTTTATTCGATTGATGCTGGTGAGGCGAGTTGTCACGGCACTCTCGACGCCAGCCCAGCACAACCACTAGCAGCGAAAGATCCATCTTTATCATCCTTTAAATTGATACCACACAAGCCCTTAGCCTTAACTGATCAGTAAAGAAAAGGAAAAGTCATAAGTCATAAGTATTTATTCATTTAACAATTTACATTGCGTTTGAAATCATATTAATAAAAAAAAAATTACAATAACAATAAATTAAACAACTATGCTCAATAAAATTAGATAATACAATGAAATATACAATAATTAAAATGTCAACATTTAAATAATTTAACAAATATTAATAATTAATTAATTAACAGGTACTGATGATGTCCACTTTATCAAATAATTAACATAACTAGGTACTAAATAATACTATAAGTACATATTTTTCAGTTGTTGGGATTCTTATGCTAATAGAACTCATAAACCAAATAAAAACACTTCACTAGCAAGAAAGATCTCAGTTTATTTTTAAATATGTTGACACTTGTCACTGTCTTTAATTCCAACGGTAACCTATTAAAAAGAGCAATGGACTGGAAACCCGAAGAATGCTTCACCACCTTAAGTCTGGCATCTATCGTTCGAGGCAAGTCTTTTCTCCTTGTAGCTAGGCGCGCTTGTCTTTCTTCTGGCGTTTCAATGCAGCCAAGATATTTAACCAAATCGCAAAGGACCACGTGAATGTATAAGCTGGGTACCGTAAGGATCTCTAACTCAGAAAAATAGGCCTTACACGATGTTGTTTGAGGTATCCGAACAATGGATCTAATTGCCCTTTTCTGAGCAACAAAGGCGGAATTGATGTTATACAGATAGCTGTTTCCCCAGAACTTGATGCTATATCGTAACTTGGACTCGACCAAAGCATAGTAAACCCTTTAATTGAGACAACTTCACTTCATCCCGGAGGTTTCTGAGTGCATAACAAGCGGAACTAATGAAATGCACTATTGAAAACAGCTCTTTTTTCCAATTTAAACTTGAGTCAATCCAGACACCTAGAAATTTTACTGAATCTACTTGTTCGATTGCTGTATCATTTGATGAAATTTGTAGACAGTCATTGTTTCTTGCAGTGGTTTTAAATAGTATTGCATTTGTTTTAGTGCAGTTCAGTCTTAGGTTGTTTGAGCTGAACCACGTATTTAAAGCTTCTAAAGCGAAATTGACACTGTCATTTAACTGTTCAATGTTCTCTGCAGATACGATGGCATTTGTATCATCAGCAAAAACCACCAGTTTAGTGTTTAGTGTAAAGACGTATACTTGGTTATCTTCTATTCAGCTCGCACACACAGGATAATCTGACTTAATTGTCATTCTTTGGCAAGGTGTTGGCGACATGACGGCTGTCCAGCTAATCACAATAATCACATTCGCCTGGCGAAACGAAACGCTTTAGCGTTCGCGGCGCAGAACGAAAGGTCCGCCTCCGCACTCAATGCTGATAAAATATGAAGTCATCCTCCGAGACGTTACCGCCCGATGAAATCATACCTTTACTCCATCCCTCGGCGCTTCCCGTCCAGCGCCATGCGCCGCAGTACACCTCATATTCCGGCTTCGGTGACATTAGGTAAGCTGATCGCAGCAACCCGTGGTTATAGTCCTATTTGTTATGAAAAAAAGCTGCACTCTGTGATGGAAGCAAGCCGTTTTGCACAGTGATAATATAGACTAAAATAAACGATTTCACTCGAGGCGAAATTAGTTTCACCCCTTAGGAACAGAGATGGCGCCACTTATTCAAAAAAAGTTTAAAAAATTCTAAATCCTGAACGGATACTCCGATTTTGACGTAAGAGGTGCCAATCGGCAGATAATTACCCAATTTCACATGAAAAAAATTAAAATCACGTAGAAAATAATTTTGGATACCTAAGAAATAATGTTTTCTGAAAAAAATATTTAAAATTTGTGATTTTTGGAATTTTACTCGTAAAAATGTACGTACATGGTACTTTTTTTATTTATTTATATTAATACACAACAAATTTTACATTTACGAAAAAAAACCGCATATCATTAGCTCGTATAATTCCAAAGTTATTGAAGAATACAGACATGGCGCCGCTGGGTCAAAAAATCTTACAAAAAATCTAAAACCTCAACGGATATTCCGATTTTGATAATTAAGGTGCTAATCGACAGATAATTACTTAAATTAGTTTAAAAAAATAAAATAAGAATTCATATAGGCAAAAAGTAATAATATTTCCAAAAAAAAAACATACATTTTGATAAAATATTTTTTTTTGGGGCTTTTATGTAATTTCATATAAAAAAAAAAACTATGAATATGGCTTTATTTTACTTATGTATATTATAACACTATTAGGTAATTGATCGTTTAATAAAAAACCGCATATCGAGAACTTGTACAGTTCCAAAGGTATTGAAGATTTTACTATAGGGTGCCGGTGCGATGTTGCCGCCGGACGTGCAACTTATGTACATGTATCTAGAAAAGTATTCTCCCGTTTCGAAGGTACTGATTACCCTGAAAATATAACCACAATTGAAAGTACAAATAATAATCATCCCAAGTAGCACACAACACACTTATATCCCTTGTACAGCTTCAATTAGAGTTTTAACGGGTGAATAGGCTCCTATACAACCTGTTTGCTAATATCACAAGTATATTAGATGCTAAATAGCATTTCTGAATCAATATTTTACTTACTTTACGTTTTATTTTCACTTTAGTCTTTGCAGGCTTTGCATTGTAACGTGCAAGTTAGGCCGTCGCATCATAAAAAAAACAACAACGCATTATGCCACAGCCCAATTTGTATCCATAATGTTCAAGGAGTTTCCAAATTGAACTAATCTTCAACTATTGTGGACCCCACCTACCTTTGATGCCGTTTCATTCCCAAAAAGAAGGACTTGGGACTCGATATTTCCAAATTAAAACGTGAACCCACATTTGGTTTGCATGAAACGGTATTCAATGGCAGCTGAAATAGATGGAAGGTATCTCACAAGCTTGTTTACTTTAGTGTTTTTTAGTTTAAACAGATCTTTTCGAATCGCATTAACAGTAATAATATATGCTCTGTTGGAGCATCGTATAGCCTGCATGTGAATCTGGGACCAACAACGTTACGATTAATTGAGAACCAATTAATGACATTAATATAGTGATTGAATCTTACACGATTTTCACACATTATATTAAAATAATAAAACGGGACTTAATTGCGGTAAATAAACATTTTTGAACTCGGTTAAATCCCGTTTTGTTATAATAATGAATGACATTAACTATGTAAACACACCCTAAAAAAAAGAAACAAAAATGGCCCTAAGTAATCGTTTTACATGAGCCGTTACGTATCGAGAGAGAATTTCTATAGATAGCGATGTACTTGCAAAAGCAGTAGTTATTTCAGGGTATAACATGCAAGTTTTAAAACAGGTCTCTTTTCTTATTGTATTAAAATTAGACGTCTTGTCATACTCTGTGAAAGCCTTGAAGTGCAGTCATCATTTCATTACTTAAAGTAATAACTGTTTTGTAAACTGCTACTAGTAGACCGTTGCACTGACGACTGCAATTTGAATGCTTCGATGCTTTCACAGAGCTGGCGAAAAGCCTTTCGCCGACTACTTCAGCTGCCATTGAACAACATGTTCTGCGTGTAGCGTTTCAAGCGAGCCAAATGTGAAATAAACGTCTTAATTTGGATATATCCTGTCCCAAGTCCTTTCTTTTTGGGAATGGAATGGCGTTGGAAGCAGGTTGCAGGTGCGATCCACAATAGAACAGTTAGTATGGGTGCAAATCGAGCTATGGAAAAATGCGTTGTTGCAGCCGATGCAACGGCCTAACATGCACGTTACAATGCACTGTTTAGTGAAAATAGGCAGAATATACTTGTGATATTAGCAAACTGGTTGTATAAGAGCCTATTCACCCGTTAAAACTCTAATTTAAGCTGTACAAGGGATATAAGTGTGTTGTGTGCTACTTGGGATGATTATTATTTGTACTTTCAATTGTGGTTATATTTTCAGGGTAATCAGTACCTTCGAAACGGGAGAATACTTTTCTAGATACATGTACATAAGTTGCACGTGTGGCGGCAACATCGCACCGGCACCCTATAGTAAAATCTTCAATACCGATGGAACTGTACAAGTTCTCGATATGCGGTTTTTTATTAAACGATCAATTACCTAATAGTGTTATAATATACATAAGTAAAATAAAGCCATATTCATAATTTTTTTTATATGAAATTACATAAAAGCCCCAAAAAAAAATTTTTTTTATCAAAATGTATGTTTTTTTTTGGAAATATTATTACTTTTTGCCTATATGAATTTTTATTTTATTTTTTTAAACTAATTTAAGTAATTATCTGTCGATTAGCACCTTAATTATCAAAATCGGAATATCCGTTGAGGTTTTAGATTTTTTGTAAGATTTTTGACCCAGCGGCGCCATGTCTGTATTCTTCAATAACTTTGGAATTATACGAGCTAATGATATGCGGTTTTGACGTGACAACGTCTTATAAATTGGTTTGCCGGGTGACACTTCAAGAAACTGCGTTACGCTCCGCTCACGTTATGCGCTCACAATGAGAGCGAGTGAGAGGGAGAGAGTGAGAGAGATAGGCATACACACCGGTTCATGTCTTGCGCTTCTATTTCGCTTAGGCGCCTGCATACAAGTTTACACGTTGCCAGTTAATTGTAAAACGATTGTGTAGTGATAATGTGAAGGTAGTTTCGTCCATCGCAACAATTCAAACAGCAAAGGTAAATAATTTCAGACTGATAATATAACATGATGAAATAAATGACTAAGACATAAGTGAATAGGTTATGTTGTAGTAATCTCAAAGTCGTTGTCACGTAAAACTTTCGCCCGTATACCGACTTTACAGGCAACCAATTTTTTTTTTTTCGTAAATGTAAAATTAGTTGTGTATTAATATAAATAAATATAAAAAGTACCATGTACATACATTTTTACGAGTAAAATTCCAAAAATCACAAATTTTAAATATTTTTTTCAGAAAATATTATTTCTTAGGTATCCAAAATTATTTTCTACATGATTTTAATTTTTTTCATGTTAAATTGGGTAATTATCTGCCGATTGGCACCTCTTACGTCAAAATCGGAGTATCCGTTCAGGATTTAGAATTTTTTAAACTTTTTTTGAATAAGTGGCGCCATCTCTGTTCCTAAGGGGTGAAACTAATTTCGCCTCGAGTGAAATCGTTTATTTTGGTCTATATTATCACTGTGCAAAACGGCTTGCTTCCATCACAAAGTGCAGCTTCCAGGCCAAAACCGTCCATAACAAGTAAGACTATTAGTCACCATTTGCAATCGCTGCCACCGCAGAACCTCATATTCACTCGTCGATCGTGAATAATATGCTGCTCAGAGGCAAACGGTACGGCTAACAGTTACACACTTTTTATGCATATGGGAGGGAACAGCAGTCACTCAGTCAGCACCACGAAACGACTTTTGTGTCGCGGCAGACTTAAGTGGCGGAGACTGGCATACACAAGTTAAGTTTTGTATTCGGTCGCACAAGTGCGGCACAACGGTAGCTGCGTCGTCACCGCGCTAGCGGTCCGTGCACGCAGTCGGCGCCGCCGCGCGCCGCCGCGCTGGTGCTGCTGGGATAATGTGCTTGCATCTAACATGCAGCTCGATACCAAAAGCCAAACGTCGCCGCATATACATCAACCTTTTTGTAAGTGATGCATCTTTACTTTAGAATACAATGTTGGACGAAATAACACAGAAAATTATATTAGAAATGAACCACGGGGACGAATCGCATGTTGGATCAACAGATATCAAATCGATTTATGCCTTAAATTGCAAAATTGTAATCAAGTTGCAATGCAAGTCTAGCAAACGCACGTTTTTCGAAGCCTGTCAGGACATTTTTGACCTGTTCCGCCGTGGCCGTGGACAAACACAAGACTCGGGATAAATCTGAATTCCCTCGAAATAATAGCTGTGAAACACTATCTATGGTAAAAAAAATCAGGCTTGTAACTCTATTTCAGATTTCAGATTTTTATTGGTAAATGTACAATATCAATTACAAGTCATTTTCATATCTATACCTAGTAATAACAGCTATTAAAACTTTACATAGTTACATAGGTAGGTTTGATATCAGCGATATATTATTTCTAAGTTAGTTTCAGACTAGTGTTTAGGTCAACGGTTCACATTCAAAAATTCGTTTATACTGTAACAAGCCAGATTGCTAAGTAGTCTTTTAAGTTTCCTAGAAAATGTGGTGTTATTTTCACACTCTTTTATGTCGGTAGGGATACAGTTGTATATATTGGGTCCGATAACGCTGAGCTGAGCACGAGCCTTTGCCAACCGTCGTTGCGGCGGCACTATGAGGTGCGGCCTACGCGACGTTCTAGGATTACGTTGGCCGTAAGTTTGGTAATCAGATAGGTTAGAACGAACATATTCACAGGCTGCTAGTATGAACACACTCGGCAGAGTCAGGATTTTTTGTTTTATAAATAATTCACGAGCTGGGTAGTCGGCCGGTTTTCGCTCAATGATGCGTAGGGCTCGCTTCTGCAATTTAAACAGACGGTCGCGGCTGGCGGATGTGGCCCACAGATCCAAGCCTTGTATTAAGATGGAGTGGAAGTAACCAAAATAGGCTTTTCTTAAGTTGCTAGAGGACAGGGTGGGTGCAAGCCTGGATAACGCGTAGCAGGCCGAGGACAGTTTATCACAGGCATAATCTATATGGGGAGACCAAGTCAACCCGGAGTCGATCATGAAGCCCAAGTACCTAGTCGCGTCAACTTGTGGAACGGGCGTACTATTAGTTGTGATGTTTAGTGGGCCGTGTTTTTTCTTTATTTGAAAATGCACAATATTCGTCTTTTCCACGTTCAGAAGCATCCCATTTGCTGTAAACCAGTTAACTAATGAAGCCATGACCGAGCATACGATGCGCGTATGATGATGATAATGGGATGTATTTTATTCGACTAACGTGAAGCCGTTTTCCGAACTCTACCGTGGCCTGCTTCGCAGAAGCAAACCGCTCCAGACACATGAGGTGAATAACAACGGGCATTTACGCATGTCATTGGGTATTTTGAGAAAGCTGGAAGTTTTGAAGCTTAGTCACAAGCCATGGCAACCAACAATCCGTCGTCCGCAGCGGCAGCGGCGGCGCGCGGCGGCGACGCACACGAGGCGCGCCGGCAACGCGCCCGGCGAATATTATAGCTGGGGTGTAAATGCACGACACCTTGCACTTTGTGACTATGCGCTGAAACTTGGCACAGTTGATCCGTAGGTGGTCTTGAGTGAATTCAAACCGGTAGACATCGATAGCCACCGCGCGTTTAGTGGGGGGGAGGGGGTTAAGTTCGACGCTGCCGCGCTTTAATTAATGCAACATTTCTCTAAAACTATACATAATATGGCATGTGATATATCATTTTCGGATAAATTAAGGATGAGGAATCTATTTTTTGGACTAAAATAATGCACTTTCAAACAAAAAAAAAATTAAAAAGTGAAAAAAACTGAAAAACGTAATTTGTGTTTTTTTTATATAATTGTAAATTATTTTAAAAGTATAACAGTAATCTCAAAAATAGATTCCTCATCCTTAATTTATCCGAAAATGATATATCACATGCCATATTATGTATAGTTTTAGAGAAATGTTGCATTAATTAAAGCGCGGCAGCGTCGAACTTAACCCCCTCCCCCCCACTAAACGCGCGGTGGCTATCGATGTCTACCGGTCTGAATTCACTCAAGACCACCTACGGATCAACTGTGCCAAGTTTCAGCGCATAGTCACAAAGTGCAAGGTTCCCGTACAACGGCGTGCATTATCAACCCAGCTAAGAGTGCTACTCATACACGATTACACGTGGGGAAACTTCATCTTATAGGAAGCCACATCATGCTATCGGAGTTTCTTTGTTATTCATCCTTCTTTTCCTTGCAGTTTGTTTCTTGATACAATTAAAACGACAGCATATCGTCCACGTAGAGGAGGTATGATATTTGAAATATTGATGCAAAAAAAAGTTTAGGGGCTCCTGCACTAGAATGTTACCCATTTAATGTAATCGACTAACAATTAATATTAACTAAATTATCGCGGCCGTCGATTAAATAAATAAATAAAAATTAAAAATGGCGTCGTACGACTTGCGATTAATTTAGTCACGATTAAATTTATTGTCCACTAATCACCACCGACTAAATTTTTATTCGAATTATTAATTATTTTCTTTCTTTCTCTCGGTTAATAATAATATGGTAGTTCCCATGAATGTAACTTTGACCGCCACAACGGTAACTGGAAAGTTGCTAAAAGGCCAGGGAGGCTCATGTATGTAATACTAATATCCCATCAAAAACATAAATGTTAAATGAGAGCCAAGTTCAATATCGCGTGCACTACGCCGACAAAAGAATTGAGATCTATATGGGCGCCAAGTTCTTTGCCCTAAAATTTTTAGATACAAGGACATGCGACATACTCAATGCATTTATTTTACTTGGGGTGTAATCAATATCAAGACTTGACTTGGCTAGTTTTTATATATAAATTTATATTATATTTGTCTAATCAGTAACTTATTTTCGTAAAAGTAAGTACGCAAATTAGTGTGTAATCTAGATTTTATGATCGCAGCACCTCCATGTCAGGCGTCTTGCAACGGTGACGTACTTCTATAGATAGCGGGACCTATTCGTATTTTATGATCGCAGCACCTCCATGTCAGGCGTCTTACAACGGTGACGTACTTCTATAGATAGCGGGACCTATTCGTATTTTATGATCGCAGCACCTCCATGTCAGGCGTCTTACATCGGTGACGTACTTCTATAGATAGCGGGACCTATTCGTATTTTATGATCGCAGCACCTCCATGTCAGGCGTCTTACATCGGTGACGTACTTCTATAGATAGCGGGACCTATTCGTATTTTATGATCGCAGCACCTCCATGTCAGGCGTCTTACATCGGTGACGTACTTCTATAGATAGCGGGACCTATTCGTATTTTATGATCGCAGCACCTCCATGTCAGGCGTCTTACATCGGTGACGTACTTCTATAGATAGCGGGACCTATTCGTATTTTTAACCCCCGACGAAAAAGAGGGGTGTATTTATGTATCTGTGTGTAAGTTTTCATAATGATAATCGTCTACATGCAGTGCAAGGAGGAGGAGCACTGGCTGCGAAGAGAGATGGAGTGGAGATGCACTTACGTACGGCGGCGAGCGCGCGTGCGCGGTGCGACTCACCTGCAACAAACAAACGCTCGCTCAGTTACAGCACGACCACAAAAGCAAAGCAAGTGTCGGTCGCCCCGGGCGCGGGCACTGCACCACTCACCAAGTCGCCCTCACCATTTCTTGACCGATTCCCATGAAATTTTGTGAGCTGTTAATTATAAGTGACTTATGTCGATTTCGTTTTTCGTAATTTTTCAAAATATGGGGGTAGATAACGTAAAAATTACAATATTCGGCAATTTTGAAACAAACTCGCGAGGTCTACTGCTTACAGATACAGAGCCACAAGTAATATTAAATTAAATTAAAGACACAACCAACAAACGACTCGATTTACACGTGTCAGAATCCCTAACAGTAACAAGTGTCAAATGTCAACGGTCATCGACTACTTTTTTTTTATGGTTCCGTACCCAAAGGGTAAAAAACATAGACCCTATTACTAAGACTCCGCTGTCCGTCCGTTTGTCTGTCTGTCTGTTACAAGGCTCTCTCATGAACCGTGATAGTTAGACAGTTGAAAGTCACGTGTCACCCAATGTATGATGTAGTATACGTAAAACTAAGCTAATTTAGCCCGGTAGCCATCCACCACCCCCTGGCGGGTAGGAAAGGGGGGCAATCAAAGTTCTATTTACCCAATACCACAAGTATGGTGTCATTTTCTAATAAATCGGGTATGAGGAATTCACTTTAGAGACATTTAATGTATAGTTTCATAGAAAAAAAGGAAAATATTGGCGAATTTATCAAAATCGGTTTGCTATTTTTTTTATCAACTATCAAGAATTATGCAGTTTGTATTAAATATAAAATCGACCAAGTCCATGGTTCCTAAGAACAGATTCCCCTATCTCTTATATATTGTGACTTCTCCCTACTGACCCATTTGGATTGAACAGCATCAGGATATTTTGGAAAAACCATGTTTAGGAAAAAATATGACCTGCAGCATGTAGATCCTTACAGCAAGGACTATCAATTCTTTTTCATGGTTTTCGAAAATTTGGACCAAGCCTATTGATTCGAGAAATAGCGCTACTTGACTCAACTCGCAGGACCGAGCGAGTGGACATTCATTTGATAAAATGCTTAATTTTTCACAAATATTCGACACGAATTGTGGGAGCAGGAATTTTCTCGGCCTTTGCCAATTTATCGGGGGGGGGGGGGGGGGAGCTACTCATTGCCAATGAAACATACAGCCAGCGTGTGACGGTGACGGATGACTCTTCCTGCAGTGACACGACCACAGACCATAAGTGGAAGGGAAGTTTCAATCGGTCCTACCGTATATTGGGATCAAATGTCTATATGGGACTAACTACAATTGAGACTGCTCTAAAAGTCAGAAATAACCATAAAAGTTTGACATTCCAACGAAGCGCTGCAGAGACCAACACTTTCGCATAACTGTGACATTGACAGGGGGACGCTTTGACGCGCGACAACTACTACCTATTACTTTCCTTTCAATACCGTGCAAGCAGGACAAGTGACGCTGAACTGAGCAAAGTATTTGCATGAATAATCATATAATGTATTTTTTTTATACTCGCATACTTTAATCTGTCAATTATAATTTAACAGACAAAATCACAATAACGCACTTTTTAATCCTGTAACAAAATTCTATATTCTATGGTACCCGCTACAACTTTAATATTCATAGGACATCTCTCTATTAAACTCAATAATTTCAAAAAGAGAACATCAGCATACTTGATTTAAAAAAAAGCATGCTGCTGCTCACTGATTGGTTGAAATTACTTATTTTTATGGAATCTTTTTATCGATTCTACTTTTTATGTGGAAATACCACATTTTTATTTTTATAAATAATGACACAAAGGTAAATTACGAAAAAGGTTACATCAAAAGTTAAAATTCATCGTGGGGAATGACGATTAAAGTAAAAAATGTTTTTCTGTGTTTTGCTCGTAAAAAAGGCACATCATCGAAAAAAAATTCGAGCCAAAACTCGCTGGGGTCAGATTTACATAGCATATCCTGATGGCCTTTGCGTTATTTTATAAGTGTAATCTCGTGTGGTCTCGTATTCCAAAGTCCCTTCATATTTTTTCATGACATAAGTACTGATATTGAGCTATTTTGACTCATATCAGTTACCATCCCTATTCTGAAGTAAGTGCACATCAGGTATGATTCAGTTTTGTTAAACTTTTTTTTATGTCATAGGGGGCAAACGAGCAAACGGATCGCCTGATGGAAAAAGATTACCGTCGTATATAGACACCTGCAACACCAGAGGAGTCACAAGTGCATTGCCGGCTTTTCAGGTGGGAGTACGCTCTTTTCATGAAGGTTTGAAGGTCGTATTGGTCCGGAAATACCGCAAGCGACAATTTATTGCACAATGCTGTCGTGCGAGGCAGGAAATTTCTAGAAAAAGGCACAGTTGTGGATGTGGACTGCCAACTATTTAAATGGTGAGGATGAAATAATTGTCGCGTAGAACGCAATCCGAACAATTCTTCGGAGCATTCCCTGTTATATAAGTGATAAAAGATGCAGAGAGGCTTCATCTCTACGCAGCGCGGCCAGGAGTCAAGTCGATCTGAAATTCGCTGGCAGCTGACGATATGAGTCGCTCTCCGTTGAAAGCGGTCTAGAGGGAGAAGCTGGTACTTGGGAGCGGCTCCGCTGTTGTGGACACTGCTTGGACATGTAGGCAACCTAAAGTAAAGGACTATGTCAAGAAGAGACTTTTACCTCTTACGAGTTATTATTAGGTAAAAGTTCTCATTCAGTTCAGAGCAACCCTTCTTATATTATGAAAACACCCGAAGTCACCCTCTATGGTACTCCTTTGTCTAGGGTCAACAAGTTTAAATATCTAGGGCATTGGGTGACGGAAGACAGGATCCTGACAGCGTTGGCTGGTTGGTGGGACGACCCGCTGACTCATAGATGGCTGGAGCTCCACGCGTGTGTGCGTGTTGTTTCCAGGTCACTATAATGATATTAAAGTTGACACGTTTATACGAGGGGAGGTCCAAAAGTTCGCGGAATGGAGGGGATGGGAGTGGGGGTGACCATCATTTTTAATACAGCACTAATTGCAAACTCTTTAAGAGTAATTATACCATATTTCAGACTAATTAGGTCATTACTTTAAAAGTTATCATCGAGCAAGCAAGTCAATCCGGAAGAATTCTGCAAGTATGGAGCAAAATGAGTATCGAGCCGTCATCAAGTTCCTAACCAAGCAAGGAAAATCTCCTCAGACCACCCTGATTGAGATGTCAGCAGTTTGCGGTGATCATTGGCCTAGAAAAACAATGGTTTACAAATGGCATAGTCTCTTTAAATTTAGTAGAGAGTCAATTGAAGACGACCCTTGCTCGGGGCGGCCCGCTGAGGCCACCACATTAAACATTATCAAAAAGGTTGAGAAATTACTATTGGAAGATGCCCGGCTGAAGAAGAAACAGCTTTCTACATTAGTTGGAGTATCAGAAACCACCATTTTGAGGATCCTACATGAACATCTCGGCATGACTAAAGTTAGTGCAAGATGGGTGCCGCGAATGCTTACGCCGCATCAGCGACAACAACGAATCGACGCGTCAAGCAGCTTTTTGGAACGGTGTGGCGAAGAAATTACGTCGGTTTTGAAGCGGATTGTTACTGGAAATGAGACTTGGGTTCATCATTTTGAACCTGAGTCTAAACAGGAGTCACTGCAATGGCACAAGAAGGGTACCCCACCGCCTAAGAAATTCAAGGTGTCAGAATCGGCTGGAAAGATAATGGCTACGATATTCTGGGATTGTCTAGGTGTATTAATGATTGACTACAAAAGCAAGGGCGTCACTATAACAGAAACGTACTACGCAACATTATTGGAGCAATTGCGGCAATGTATTAAAGAAAAAAGGTGAGGAAAGTTAACCGAGGGTGTGCTGTTGCTTCATGACAATTCTCCAGTTCACAAGAGCTGTATTGCGACAGCTGCTCTGGGCAAATGTGGCTTCTAAGAATTAGACCCTCCCCCCTACAGCCCGGTCCTGGCCCCCAGTGATTATATTTATTCCCAAATTTGAAGACAGAGTTGCGGGGAAAGAAATTTCACACCGATGATGAAGTAAAGGACGCAAAATTGGCTCATTTCGACATCTAAAACAAAAATATTATTTTGTAGGTTTAGAAAAGTTACTTTCTCGATCGAACAAATGTATTAACCTTAAGAGGGACTATATCGAAAAAGAAAAATAGTAACGTCTTTGTATTCGATTAATAAGTCCGCCATTCCGCGAACTTTTGGACCTCCCCTCGTACATTGTGCTTTCTAACAATAGGCATAAGAAATTGTTACTAACAAATATATGGATTCAAGTCCGAAATAAAAAGTTTGAATTTGAATTAGCTCCCAATTTGTGAGGAAAAACGCCGAAGAGCTGAGCTAGCTGTCCCCGGCCCGTCGACGTCAAGGCTCGGGTCGGAGGTCGGAGCGCGCACGGGTCCGACTCGCGACCACGGAGTCAAGTGGAGGCAATCAGCGCCGCCTGCGACCTTCGACTGCCTATTCAATTACCTTCTCGCGCCACGTCCTCGCCGCGCCGCGGCTCACCGACGCTGAGGCAAAACATTTTCAACTCAATGGAAGTGTTTGCTTTGGCGATTACGTAACGTAATGACTCGAGCCCGAGTCCAAGTTTTTTAGCATTATCGTCGTCTTGGCATATTCGTCAGTGAGTATACCTAGGTATAAGCTAAATAAATAAGTTAGTGTTTTATTTAGGGGATAGCTTGTTGCAAAGAAGTTCGAAGGGATTGGAAATTAGTGAATACACTAGAGTTAGAGTAGCGGCGACCTTCATTCAGGCTCGTTAACGCGGCAGGAAGCAGGCACAATCGAACTGCACCCAGTACCTATACTAGCATTAGCACTAGCACAGGCAGGCACCGCTCGTTGCTACACGATATCACCGTCAGTGTCCATGTCCTACAAACAATGTTTACCTAAGTGTTTTGCTACTGCTATTTAGACTGTACAATGGGACGTTACACGAATAATACCAAATATTAAGAATTCTATAATTACATTTCCGTTTAACCAATTCTATAACAAATAAACGACGAGGGGAACTTAAAATAACATTAAACAAAGCATACGATTACTCAAAGTGTTGCAAGTGTGTATGTATACTGTAGCAATTGCAAAAGACAAAGGACACAGCGATAACAATGGCCGGGCGGGTGTTCGTGGTGTCGCAGCCGGGCGCGGGGAGCTGCGCGGCACAATGCTTATCATTAATATCGCAACGTGCGGAGCGCGACGTCACGCAGGTGGAGCGATAACGATAAGGGCCGGGACCGCCGTACCTGCAGAAGCAGGAGACGGTGTCGTCCAGGTCGAGCGGCAGCGGCAGCCGCGTCGCGGAGCCGGGCGCGGACGGCGAAGGCGGCGGCGACACGCTGCGGTACTTGACGTGCAGCACGCGGCTGGCCACGCGCGCGCCGCTGCGCCGCAGGATGCCGGCGGCGGCGGGCCAGCGCGCCGGCTTGGCCTCGTCGCTGCCCGAGCTCATGCTGCGCGGAGCGACCATGCGCCCCGGGACGCTCACCAGCTCACCACACTCCCACTCGCGGGGCGCCGAGCGCGCTTCACGACACTTCGCACCGAAAAAACCGACGCGACGTTCACTCGTGCGCGCCGTGCACGACTGGCGACGGCGGCTGCGGCGCGCGCGCGGTGACATCACGCCTTATCAGCGCACCTGAGCGCGAGCGCGCGCCGCGCCGCACTCGTACACACGGCTTTCCTTACTCCTCGACCCTTCATCGACTACTCAGTTGGCACTCTTGTGAAGTTTCCGACCAGGATTCCGTTTGCTCGACGCATGAAAGGACAACTCTTATTCACCGCTGATCCGATGGAGATTTCGGGATGTAATATTAGTTTACACATAAATACTTGTATTTTTTTATGTGATGCATAACTGACTACTACTAAGAAAGATGTTTTACATTAGGTGTACCAACAAGGATTACAAAGGTGTCGCAATACATCCTTAAATACGCCTTTTTCCTCGTTATAATAATATTTTATTATATTTACACAAAAGCGTAATTTACATCGAACTTAGGTAAGGTATTGCTTCACTAAACACTCTTCGGCATCATACGAGTTAAGCATGCTCTTTGTATGTTAATTTCGGGGCAGTACAACATTAAGAATCCCTCCCTTGCTACAGTTTTGAAACGTTCGAACCGGTATAGGGTACAAAATTGTAAACAAGATTTAGAGATCTATTGGTTCGAAATGAAATATATGTATATTACATTTAGAAATATATAAGTATTATGGCCTATACCTTACCGGATTTTTGTCCCTTCTTTTGTATTATAATATTATAAGTAAATTTCTTTCAGGTGAATTTCGCATCATTAAATTATTTTTGCACCATGTTGTTCTAGGATGATTTTTTTCCCTTTGCCGGACAGTTTTCAGGTCAGCGCCTTCCTGCATGAGAGGGTATCGGGATTTCTTAATATGACCAATCCAGTGGAAACTCCACTGCACGTAAGGATCAACCTTTTAGGCTTAAATATTCTTAGAATTAGACATAAGCATTTTGTTTACGAACACTTTGTTTAGTAAGTCCAAACAAATTAGTTATCGCTCCTGTAGGTATAGCAACACGGACTTCACCTTTGAGTCAAAACGCTTCACTTTAGTTTGCCTCATTACGGTCGAGGAACTGCCTTCTGGCCTCAGTCGGTAAACCGGGCTCTAGCTTTATTTATACGACCCGCGAGGTCCGCCTCGGTGCCGCCGCTAAGGTCCAGGTTGCGTCCCGCGTAACAACAACTTCCCACTTGCTTGATTCTTTGTTTTAAAGTAATGAGATAACTGTTTTTTTTGTTACATGCAATACGTTTTTTTTTTAATTTACTTACCCACATAATTGTTTCGAAACCTGATTTTTTGGGTACGATACCCAAAGGATAAAAAACGGGACTCTATTACTAAGACTCCGCTGTCCGTCTGTCACCAGGCTGTATCTCATGAACCGTGATAGTTAGACAGTTGAAATTTTCAGATGATGTATTTCTGTTGCCGCTATAAAAAAAAATACTAAAAAACAATAAAATAAATATTTAAGGGGGTCCCATACAATAAACCTGATTTTTTCGACATTTTTGCTCGAAACTGTCACCATGGCCGGATATCATGAAGTTCTTCACCCATTGGGTTGCGCCTTCGCTTAGATTCGATAGTAGCGTTTCTTGAACTAATCTTTTATCAATTTGCATAGAACATCTGTAGAACATTCGTTGAAGCGACTCGGTAATTGTGCTGTGAGGTTATTTTTCGATATCAGGTACAAAACTAGTGCCTACGCCACATCTTGGGATTTAGGTAGCCGACCCCGATTGAGAATTCATTCTCTACAACAAAGACACGGGACAAAGGCTAGGAGGATGATGAGGTACAGCAGCCAAGGTTTGTTACTCGTTTAGCGCCACCCAGGGGACACGTGCAGGGTGTTGGTGGCAATTCCTGCGGACGTGAGTAACTTCATCCCCCCTTCCTATTTGTCCTTTGTATCTCTATACAAAATGAGAAATGTGGTATTACCACAAAAATAGGATCAACATTGTTCTTTCATCTCTCAGTTCTCTCTCATTCTGTTCAATTTAATCATGATTCATGACAGTTTGCTTCCTTTTTGGCTGAAGGGCTCTCTGTCTTCAAAAGCCATAAAAGTAATTATCAATCGTTGGCACTTCCATCCTTTGTTTTTATATTAACTAAACACATGCTAACATCAACATCTTTTGTCTCTCCACAATCCACATGACGACGCGTTTGGCTCGGTTTGTAGACACCTGCCTACAGAGCCGGCGGTCCCGGGTTCGAATCCCGGCCGGGGCAAATATTTGTGTGATGAACTCGAATATTTGTGCTTGGGTCATGGTTGTTCTATGTATTTAAGTATATATTTATCTATATAAGTACGTATATCGTCGTCTAGTACCCATAACACAAGCCTTCTTGAGCTTAATTTGGAACTAGATCGATTTGTGTGAGGTTGTCCGATATTTATTTATTTACATGGCTTTTCACATAATTTTATGGAAAAGCAAATAATACTTAAAAATGACAAACAAAATAACGGATGCCTGGAGAAGATTCTCCCCTATTTTCATCCACATGGATTTTCAACTTTTTCATACGGAAATTCTTCCTCTCATTTATTCAATTAGTTGTTTTTAAAAAATAAATGTTTTTTTCATTCTCTATATCCCCCTCCCCTATGAATTACATGCCCCAAGTTTTCATTTCAGTTAAATAGTTGATGTCAACCCATACTTTAGTAATGGAAAAGTTTTATGTGTGATAAGAGAAGACTAGCAAAATAGGAAAATATAAACAACTAGCTGTGCCCCGCGGTGTTACCCGCTCATCCCACGGGAACACTAAATTTATTCGGGATGAAAAGTATCCTATGTCCTTCCCCGGGACTTAAAGTATCTATATACCAAATTTCATCTAAATCGGTTCAGCGGTTTTAGCGTGAAGAGGTAACAGACAGACAGACAGACAGACAGACAGACACACTTTCGCATTTATAATATTAGTATGGATTAGTATTAATGGGTGATTCCATTATCGCGGGTGCAACATTTGGACTCATTATACACTAATTTATTAATAAAATAAAAAAACATTATAAACAAAATATTTCTCGAAGGGTTACATTTTACCCTGTTTTGTATAGATTCGTGTATAAGCATTTAAATGAACCTGGAATCCATTGTCGTAACAGAGGTTTAAAGGCTATAGCGGGTACAACCAAATCGGCCCTCCTCTCCTGATTGTAATACTAACACAAGAATCTTTCATTTGTGAATCATTTACAATGTTTTCCCTTCATACAATAAAAGAAGATTAATAATAGAGTACAGAGACAGAGCCATAAAAATAACATTAATAACAAAATAAACGAGGAATTATTCGCTCTTAAAGCAATCCCGGGTGCAACAATGATTTGCAGTTTTTGTTGTTTACCTTAAATTGGTAGTTTTCAAGAACACCAACAGCTCTTATATAAAATTGAATACATGACAATTAATTTAAGGCCTTATCCTTTGCATTGGCATCAAAACAGTAACAAATATAGCGACATAATAATTATGTTATAAGTCATCTTTAGCGGAATCACCCTAATATAAAAGCATGAATTATGGTTATGGATGTATGACACAGTGAGTTCAGTTTCAAGGTAGAAGATAAGGATTTCATTTTCATAATTTCGTAATGTAAATAAGTTGTTAGTCTGCTAAAAATATCAACAAAGATGCCAACAAAAGCATTTAATTAGTTTAAAGGTGAACAACCAATGTTTGTGTTTAGAGTTTTTGACTTTTGTTATGCTCTTACAAGTCTAATACTATTCTAGACTAGCTCTTAGTCTCAATTATAAGAAGCTCTCACTAGATGGCTGGACCAAGGGTCAGATATTTACTCTAGCAAACCATTCTGGGAAGTGTTCAAAGTTGCGCTAATAATGAATTGTTGATACCTGTTGATTGCTATTTATATACATTTATGTTTACTTAAGTGATGAAGCCTGTGCTTTTTAATACTTGTAAGACTATGTCATGGCCTAAATCTGTAAACCTTTACATAGTTGTAAAGCTAGTGCTTTTTAAAGTATGGAATTCACAGGATCAACCTTTTATAAAATGAAATATTTCAACAATATGTTACTGACTTTGCAATTGGACACAATGTCCTGAAGCTGCTACCAGCCCAGCCTGGCTCATGGTGATCCATGTGATGTGGCACAACATCATGTGTCAACAGTTGCACTACATTGTAATGACACTATGTTATCAGTAAGTATGTTGCTCACATTGATATGATATATAAAATGCAAGGTAGCCCATCTGTTTAAGAGCTTCACTCTTCTTTTTCACAGCCCTGTTACCGTGCTTGGGTGTAGGGCTCTGATCTTTTTCGTCCATTATTTTGGTTGAATGGGGACTTTTTTAGGCTTATATTTAGTGAATACCATTGAGTAACTATCATGGCAATTATCTAAACAAAGGAGACTGCTTCTTGAGAATAAGAATAACCCACTGGCCGCTGATTTCGTCACCAAAGTTTAGAGTAGGAAGCATAAGGGTTTACAAAATAATCTGACAATAAATGTTTTTTTTTTTTTTTTTTAAATGAGTAACCAGATTTGAAAATATTGGAAACAAAGGATAATTAATGTATTGCTTGGCCTAAGTGAAGCATGCATCAAAATACAATATTAAAGAGAATGTAGTAACAGAGTTGCCTTCTAAAACGACAGCATAGCAGTGCGCTGTGAGTGTGGAAAGGTGTTAGTTGGCGTGCGACGTGCGGCGCAGCGGCGGGCACTCACCCCATGAACCAGTCGACGGTGTCGCGCAAGTACTCGGGTAGCCGCTCCAGCTTGACGGCTGCGACGCGCTCCCCACAAGAAACACAGCGCCCGGCGCTCCGCTGCCTCCGCCTCGTGCGAGCCCGACGAGCTCCGACCCGCGCCCTAGCTGGCCGCAACCATCACACTTGACAGAGTCCAGTCCGAGCGTTCAGTGTGCTCGCCTAACTGTAACGCCGTCCGTGCGCGTTCAAAATCTTTCAAGCTAACTAGAGCGTGTCACAGTCACAAAGTTATTATTGAGAGTTTCATTACAGCAGCAGCTGAGCTGAATTCGCCATGTTGCGCAACTCGACCGATTATTTATAGACGAAACGGGCTCCTCGACGTTCGCTAGGAGAACGGAAGACTTAACGAGATCCCGACGTACAAAATTAAACCTTTACATTCAAAAACAGGAGTTTATGAACATTTTATTTTACTGTTTTCTGGAAAGACGAGCTAAGGAGACAAAATTTCTTTCTAATCTAACTAAAACATAAACTGGCAACACTTAAGCCGTCTGTCATTTCAAGATCAGAGGCGTTCGCGTGTTGTGACGCTTTTATTGATTTTTACAATATATTAAATTTCCATTTTTTACGCATATTTGTGGTATTCAACCAGACATTGCGAATAGAAAAGTTCCGAAAAAACTGGGCTCTGGCGCTTTTTGTATGATGTTTTTATGTGACAATTCCTACCGTCACTTTTATTATTTACGAACGCAGCGCTTCAAACCCACATGACACATCCCATCCCACAACACAACACAAATCCCAAAGGCCATGGTTGGGCATGGGCATATGTTTTGTTGTCTTCAAAATTATAGTGTCTAATATTATGGAGCATAATTATATAGTAATATTTACTCATAAATAATATACGTCGAATTAACATTTCGTAGAGTATGTTTAGTAAATAAGATAACCTAACTTAAATTAGTCAAATTGTCACTGTCAAGTAGTTGTCAATGTCAGAAAAAAATCTACGTTCATATCACATGGTATAATTTCGTAGAATTCGTAGTACAGTACACGCTCCACGAGTAACAGCGAAGAGTCCATTTTGCGTAACATTGATTTTAAATTACATTTGGTCGATATGTTTCGCTTACCGTTCGGTGAAAGGGTTGACCCTATGGAGGAGAAGCGACAAGCTAGAGAAAACACAATCAATAGTGTCATAACGTTTTGTGTACTCTGCGCTGCTATTAGAATCGGTTAGTAAATATGATTGGCTTGTTAATACTGAATATGTTAAAATCAAATATTATTATTTACTTTATGATTGTGTAGGTGTGATGGTGTAGTGTGCTAGTTGTAAATTATTGGATAATAGTTCTCTTGCTATTAGATAAAAAATTACATTGCACATGGTGTGTTAATTTGCATATAGGTAATATTTTCTTGCTTTTTGGGTATATTTATACTTTAACAGATATATGTAAGATGGCACGGCAACAGTTACACATACTCCAGTTCTATAAGTCAAGAAAAGGGGAATAGTTTACTATCCTTAGGTGACTGCCAAAAAAACAAACAGTCAACATCTCTAACACCAGGATATGGTAGTGGAAGTGGTGGCAAAGGAACCATTATGCAGTAATTTAATACGGAGTTTCACTCTCATAGATTTAGTATATAGAGCTTGTGTTTACTCTGATTAAGTTTTTATGAATCTTCAGCGGGGTTTTGTGTGTCTGCTGTAAGGTCAGCAACAATATCTGCAAGTGGTGCCAGTTGTCCAATTTGTCCATATTGTTCTTAAACAATGTTTAAAATGTAAGTTTTCCTCTTTTGAAATATTAGAGTTAACATAATTGAAACAATCATGAACATGTATGCATCATTATCTTATACCTCAGCTGCTAATGCATTACAGCATGGCATAAGAGAACAAGGTATGAGTATGACCCTCCGGCTGGTGAGACTTTCTATGTCACTGATAAAGTTATACTAAAAATAAGAATTATGCATTTATGCATTACAGTTTCCATGTTGTTTGACAAAATTTTAAAACACTCAAGATTCTATGAGATTTATTCTGGTAACAAGGACATTGGGGAGTATTATGATACACCACTGGCAACCCAGAAACGGATTGGCAGAACCATCACGATGATATAATTGTTAATGTTGCTTGCAGCGCCCCTTGTCTTGGAGCAGAGTGGCCTGTAGAGGCCGCCACGAGCGCGCCACGCCGGCGCTGCGCCAGCACAACATTCTCAACCAGCTTCACATCTTCACTAGTAGTTAGTACATCATTATGAAATATACTAAATTGTTGTAGTTAAATATTGTTTTATTAGCTTGGTTTCCAATTTTCTATGGGGAGAAATCATAATTACTAAGGACTTAAATGGAGTAGGCAGTTGGGCTTGGATGAAGTACCTAGTGGATTGGGCATAAGCGTATACCCGAAAGGGGCAGGAGCAATAACACTGGGTTACCAGGTTCCAAATAATTCTCCCATTTTACCAAAGCTAGTTGTTGACGGTGTAGCATTCGTTTTAAATGCATGTGATATTATATGGGACAAATAATAAAATAACTACTTACAATATATTTTAATGGGACAAATAATAAAATAACTACAATAAAACTTCATGAAAAATAAACTATTAAAATGGGTTCACTAATATGTTGCATAAAATTGATACTCATAAAGTAATTTTGTATAACAACCTTCGACAGAAACATCATTTCTCCAAATTTTATTTTGCATATTTGTGACTGTTTTAGGGAAAAGGTCCCACTTTGTCGATATGGAGTTATGAGTAGTTCCTAATACTACAGAACATAAGCTATCTTTTGGTGAAAGAATTATGTCTCTAGGTGCTATAGTTATTTTTTGAATATTCTTCAAAGTTGCAAACGTGAAAAAGCGACAACTGAGAAAACGTTGGTTAAAGTTTGGGCAACGGCAAAAACACACTTGTACTTTGAAGTTATGGAGTGGTTGGTATCAAATTAATTGTCATACCATAAGGATTTCAAATTAGTCAAAATCATATATGTAACCTTAATAGATTGAATGTTACGGAGGCTTGAATATAAAAACAGAACGAAAATATCTCAATGCGAATATGGTTTTTTTTTTCTATTTTGATAACACGACACGCATTTATGTCTAAAGTTGTATTTATAAATGTATTTTCATGCTAAAATAGATAGAAACAATTCTATGGATCCCTTTAGTTAGTCATTATATCAAAAAGTTCATAAAAAATGAACTGCAAAATATAGCATAAATAAGTTTCTGTCAAAAATGACATTTTAGTGGCAAGCTTTTATAGCCGACTGTACTTTTCTTTGGATATCCATCAAATGCTCACTGAGACGATTCTAAAGAGCCCAAGCTCGGTAGGATTGCTTTTTCTATTATAGAGTTCCTATGGCCACCTTCCGGCTCCATCATCAGATCAGCCCCATGGTAACATATTATTGTATTGTCATCAAAGTTAAGTAAGTATGCAAAATTTCACCTCAATCGGTTGACGATATCTGCTTCAAAATTGAGTTGCAAGATTTCACCCGAACAAACATACTTAGATACATACATACATTGCAAGTTAAATAAAAGCTTGTAAAAAATACGAATGACATGTGTGTTGTAATATATAACATACGATTAATGTTATTAAAACGATGAGTTCGAAACATGTCGGGCCGTTCCTGACAATTTTTACGTGAGTTTATACCGTTTTTATAATTAGTTAACATACGATTACTTTAAAAACACACTTATTAAGCATAAAAAGTATGTAAATATCAAATATTAAGTACTTTTTATACAAATAAAGTTTAGTGACTTTCTATAGGGAGCGTCCCACTTTGTCGATTTACTAAACTCTAGTGCTTGTTCAGTGAAATATATGTGTTTCGTATATAAATCCCATTTTATGTATGAGATAAAGGTTTGTAATTGTTAATATAATGATCATTGATACTTATGTCGTTTGTTTGATCTTTTTTTACGGAATTTGAACTGAATTTATCTCCGACTCAAACGTGCTAAAACTTAGTGTCCCACTTTGTCGGTTTAGTGGTCCATACGCTAAAAATTTACTACAAGTATAAAATCAGCTTTTAAAACAGAGCTGAAATGTTTTTCAAAATTAAATAATAATTATTATGATCGTCAAAGTTATGAAAATACTATTATTTACTGAGCACGAGTTCCTAAAGGAAATGATATTATGTTGTGATAATAATATATTTTTAATTTAAAAGAGTTTAAAAGTCTGATATTTAAAAAAATACTATAAATCTTAAGTCGTTTTGAAATTATATTTTTTTAAACAATACTCATTTTTATTCGGCCCGTACCAATGAGTTTTTCGGAACTTATGTACGGAATGTCATTTGATATTTACCACTCGCTTTTCGGTGAAGGAAAACATCGTGAGGAAACCACCTAAGCCCAATAAGGCCTAGTTACCCCTCTGGGTTGGAAGGTCAGATGGCAGTCGCTTTCGTAAAAACTAGTGCCTTCGCCACATCTTGGGATTTAGGTAGCCGCCCCCGATTGAGAATTCATTCTCAAAAAATGGGACAAAGGCTAGGAGGATGATGATGACTCATTTTTATTCAGCGGAATCATGGATAACAAAGTCTATTATCGATGGCTACCCAACCCTGCTTATACCTACATACCTATATGTACCTATATGTTTAACTAACTAAAGGGATCTATATAACTATTTCTGTCTGGTTTAGCTTGAGAATATATTTATATTCAAACTACTAAGAGAATGATGAATCTGCGTGTTATAAATATAGAAATGAAAACCATATTCACATTGAGATATTTCGTTCTGTTTTTATGTTCAAGCCTCCGTAACATTCAAACTACTAAGGTTACATATATGATTTTGACTAATTTGAAATCCTTAAACTTAAAGTATAACAATTAATTTGATACCAATCACTCCATAACTTCAAACTACAAGTGCGTTTTTTGCCGTCCCAAACTTTAACCAACGTTTACTCAATTGTCCTCTTTTTTCACATTTGACACTTTGAAGATTTTTTATAAAATAACTATAGTCCCTAGAGACATAATTATTTCACCATAAGATAGCTTATGTTCTGTAGTATAAGGAACTACTCATATCTCCAAATCGACAAAGTAGGAAGTTCTCCCTAAAACAGTCACAAATATGACATCGACAATTTTTTCAGATATTCGACAAAGTGGGACGCACTAAACCTTGAGACCCTAAAAAAGTGCTTAAATTGGAAATTTATGCGTCGGCATCAAAATCATAGCTTCATTACAGTATGTTCCATCAGTTTTTATTGAAAACCGATTTTCGGTAGGGTTTGCCATATTTCACTAAACTGCCCGTAACTCCGTAACTAGAATCGACAAAGTGGGACGTTTTACTAAACACAGTCACATTTTTTTTCTCATATTGTGATTTCACATAATTTTTTATATCAGAACATTCATTTGGCAGAATATGAATAAGCATAATATTTAAATGTCCGAATAGTTATTTCGAAGAAATTTATATCTCATAATATTTATAGTTTGATTCTGTTATGGTCACCGTTCTAATCTAACTTAACCCATTAAGTTCGTTTTAACCTAACCTACTTTATTGGCAGCAGTTCGGTTCTGTTGTGGTCACAGTTCTAACCTAACCTAACCCATTAAGTTCAGTTTTAACCTAACCTACTTTACTGGCAGCAGTTCGGTTCTGTTGTGGTCGCAGTTATAACCTAACCTAACCCATTTTACTGGTATCAGTTTAGTTTATAATCGCCTAATCTAACCTAAAACCTAAACTAGTTTCCTAGCACTCGTCTGTTCCGTAAACTATGTCTTTATGCCATAATAAATTCGGCGATATTAATTTTCTGCCATATAAAATTATGTGAAATAAAAGTCGGTGATACTAGTGTTCTGCCATTTAAAATTATGCTAAATTAATAGTATCTATGCTAACAGACAATTATGATACATATATGATTATGCTAAAGAATCATTCGGCTGAAAATGTTTCGGTGATAGCTGCTATGCGAAATGTATTTCGGAGAATCGATATTATGCAAGATAAAGGGAACCCATTAAAATGTAATGAAAAAGTATGTATTTACTTATTTATGGTAACAAATATGTAGGTACACACTTTCATTTTTATTCAACCCTTTTGATATGAACAAATACTAAATTGCAATATTACCAATAAAACCGCAAAAAAATAATGCAAATAAAAAAAAAATATTAATTTTACTTCAATCTTGGCCCGAAAGTGAAAAATGAAATGAAAATGAAAAATATTTATTTCTTTAAAAAAGTTTACACAAAATAAGCATCAAGCAGTGGCGGCCTTACCCATTGCGAGGCTCCGGGCGGCAGGACTTTGCGAGGCCCTTTGTCCTTCGTGAAAAGTAGGAGATGCGAAAGTAGAACTGGTCTGGTTGTTTGGTTTAGGCATTTGTCATGTTTGAGGAGAAATGCTAGTTACACAAATAAATAAAATTTGAGTTTTAAAATATTTTACATTGCAAGATTTACTAAATTAACTAATACAGAGATGATAATTTTAAAATTGATGTCTGCGACTTTTCCTAACACTAAAATCTTTAATTAAAGCACAATAATCTAACGAATGAGCTACGTCATTTTCGATTGAAAGAATAGCAAGGGCTGAAAGCCGATTTTTTGTCATCGAATTCCTCAAATATTCTTTAAGACTGCGCCGAGCGTTTACACCATAGAGCGCGGGGAATGCGTATTTATGTATGGAAACTTAAAAGCACTTTTTGATAAATTTGGACCTTTAATACCAAACAATAATTGAAATATTTGATGCGGACCAATTGTTATGTAAACATTCATCTTGTAATAGATTTCCATTGTTAAAGTATAAAAAAACACTTAACGCCTGCTTACGATTTTACAATTTTCGTCCAAGTTTACTTAGTTTTCTAGGGTAAAATATGAATAATCTTATAATTTTTCCACGGAGAAGTTGTTAACACATTCTTCTAGTTTAGAAGTGGATTAAACAACTAGTGTTGACGTTGTCTATTTAACGGCAACTGCCTATTTTTGACATTTCGCTCGGTGCAGTCTTAATAATTTTACGAACCAAATGAAACACGGGTAATAGAAGAGCCTGCACCGACCCGAGTGCTATACGATAAAAAAAAAACCGGCCAAGTGCGAGTCGGACTCGCGCACCGAGGGTTCCGTACAAACACTTTCCATCCCTAAGTGGTTAAGTTAAGTTTGCACCTGGTATGTATAGCGCCCCATATAAATTAGGTGCAAAGTTAGGTATTAAAAAAAAATTTATGGTTTTCGTAATTTTTCCTTTATCTATGCTATAAGACGTTGCTTCGTACCAAATTTCAAGATTCTGAGTTCACGGGAAGCACCCTGTAGGTTTTGATTCCCTTGCAAGTGTCGAAAATTTGCGGCATAAACGGCTGTATCTTTTGATTGCGTTGGCTTAGAAGTTTGATTTTTTCACAGCTTCAAGGGACAGTAGACCTGAGTAATTGATATAAATTTCAGCTTCATACCTCCACGCGTTCCTGAGAAAAAGGGTCTTGACAGACGGACGGACGGACAGACGGACAACAAAGTGATCCTATAAGGGTTCCGTTTTTTCCTTTTGAGGTACGGAACCCTAAAAACAATCTTCAAGTATTTCGAGGCGCGATATTCAAGTAGGTACCTAATCTAATGTGCTAATAGGTACATTAATGTTTTTTTCAAATATGATTTGAATTATTTAATTAGTTAACTGACTTTATTTTAATTTACCGTTATAACCTTAATAAATTATTAAGGATCAAAATCAAAAGTTTTAAATAAAAATCTAGTTAAACAAATCTTTTTTTTATTTTTATTTGCTTGAGTCTTCGGTTGTAGCGCGAGGCCCCTGCAAGAGCGAGGCCCCGGGCGATTGCCCCGTTCGCCACCCCCTAAGGCCGCCACTGGCATCAAGGTTGGGACTTCCTATTATTTAAGTATGTAGATACCTGTGCCAGGGAGTCCCGCTCCTCTATAACTGAAGTAGTTATATAAAAGAAAATATAAGCAAATTTATATTTATTTAGTAATAACTAAAATATTTGGAAAATGTAGTTAACTAGTGTGCATAAGCATGTATTCGTGTGTGTGTCGTGTGTGTAAGTGTGTGTGTGTGTAAAAAAGTGTTTGCCCATTGGCGTATTTAGGGTTACCCATAGAAGTTCATGACTTCAACTCATAGGCCATGGCCAGGCCCCACCCAGGGCCCACCTGACAAATAATCTTAGATACGCTAATGTTTCTGCCCACCCGTCCTGTTGCACATATCCATAATTGACGTACCTACTGCAGTGCAGAATCTTGTTTGAGAACTCTAAAACAAAATGTTTTTGATGCAAGTGTGGAAAGTATGTCATTTTGAACGAGTCCCGAGGACGGGATGGGCTCGGGACGAGTTAAAATTACACTTCCACACGTGTACCAAACAACGTTTTTTAATACATTTGCGAAAAATTGCAATAATACTAAAACAGTAATTGTAAGATCCAATTATTTCTGTCTGATAAAAATTAAAAGTACTTAGGTACCTACAATTTTTAGAGCAATTGTGAAGGGTCGCATTTAAGGCCTTTGCTGGTAAGTTTAAAGTTTTATTCAAGTTGTTAATAATTCTCTTTTTCTCGTTTCCAGCCAATAAAATGTTCATAGACGGCAATGTAATTTTTCGATTTTGCAGGTAAAATACTCTCACTTGCAATTTTTGCCTTGGCTCCTATATAGGGCGGTGTTAAATCTATTCTGGTAACATCAGAATCCATCATTTTCTATCAAAAACTCTTATTTTATAAATCTTACGTATCATTTACAGTTTTACACATAATTAAAACAATCTTGAATAAAATGAAAGTTTTACTTTGTAATATTTTTTTCAAGATGGCGTCGGCTGTCATCATTCAGCCAAATCAATAAATATTTATAGGCAATTGAGGGCCTTTAATATGATCATTCATGTTAAACTGGAATGTCGCGGGCGCGAGAATGCAAACTAACTTGCGATTATTAACATCAAAACACTTCCACTTTACGTTTAGTAACCAAATCCACAAATCACCATATTAGAAACATTATCTAGGTATGATAGTCACTACAAAGCACAAGATATGGAAAACAGTATGGCATTGAACTAGCGATTCGTCAAAGACACCGTACGCGAGCATTCTCAACAGAAACAAGCAAGTAAACTTAGCGTCTTTTAAACTGCTTCGCGCGCTGTCAGTTAGACGTTCCGCTAGGGCAAGATGGCGCCCTTGTCCAACCCATATTTATGGTCAGCCGCCGTCACGGCCAGACTGACAGTCGACCGTCCTCGGGCGAACAGAAAACTTTATTATTTCGTCTCGTCGTCATCTTAATTGCGCTCGTCCAACCTGACACTGTGGCTAGGAATACTAGAGCCCCTCACATACTTATCATACAATATGAGCATGGACCGGGCATGTACGTCCTTTCAACCAGCCACGAGGACATGGCGAAATTAGCACTGCCCCTACGACCAGCTATCAAACATCTATCATCCAACATTGTCAATAAGCGACCAGAGCGTCCCTTCGACCAGCCACATGACGTGGACCGGACGTCAATGTTCATATCAAACAGAGCGTCCCTTCGACCAGCCACATGACATGGACCGGACGTCAATGGTCTTATCAACTAGTGCGTCCCTTCGACCAGCCACATGACATGGACCGGACGTCACTGATCTTATCAACCAGTGCGTCCCTTCGACCAGCCACGTGACCTGGACCGGACGTCACTATTCCTATCAACCTGTGCGTCCCTTCGACCAGCCACACGACCTGGACCGGACGTCACTATTCCTATCAACCAGTGCGTCCCTTCGACCAGCCACACGACCTGGACCGGACGTCACTATTCCTATCAACCAGTGCGTCCCTTCGACCAGCCACACGACCTGGACCGGACGTCACTATTCCTATCAACCAGTGCGTCCCTTCGACTAGCCATATGAGTATGACCTAGACCGGACGTCACTAACTACACTCTAATACTCAATCAAATACAATAACAAGGAACACAGCAATTTCAATTCCACTGTGTATATTGTCCCCAAAAGTAATTTCTGAATAGATACCAAATGTTTCTTTATCTGAACTCGATTTGGCGTCGCCTGCCCTTCTAATACAACTAGTCACGTGATTACATACTCTTTGCTAGTCACGCGACACATCGTCGCCAGCCACTCTGTGACAGCACTGAACAGAAATAGGTAGGCAACATTTTCTTGCGGGAGAAAGAGTCGCCCGTCACAGCCGTGCTGGCGATGATGTGATTTTTAGGTGAACTCGATTGCCTTAAGAGTTTCTGAATTCACCACTGTGCCCCCAGTTAAAACATTCGAGCCTATGGTCAAACATCGATCTTCACTTTACACGTAACTCAGTACCCGACGCCGTCTCGGCCTCCTCCTTGTTCTCCTCGTTGTTTAATAAATGATCAATTATTAGCATCACGGTTCGATAGTTCTGGACGCAAATTTGTGCGTACTTATTTCTGAAAGCAATTAGTACCCGTAATAGCTTTAACTCGTAATGGTCGTTTTTCAATTTCGAACACAGCAGTGATAATGAATCGGCTTAAAAATAAAACTGTCAGGTTTGGTTTGAGATCAAATTGTTTGCTAATTTTAATACCGACAACCTTCTCGAAATGGTTTTACTACAGCTCAATCGCGGATATAAACTTTTTTTTTTTGTACAAATACTGACCGGCGATCGACCCCAGCAGAACCCGACATTGGCTACGGAGTCGAAGACCCCCGCTCGCTGGCTCAGCAATAGCCCACTCACCTCTACCCTGAAGAGACCCAAATTACAATTTCCAGAAAATACACACGATGGGAGCGAGTCGTTAGCGGTTCGCCTTAAAATGATGTCCTGGAGTTCCGATGGTGAAACGGCTACGGCGGGATCGAATCGTGTGCACACTCTCCAAAATATATCCGATAGAAAACTGACAAGCTGGTAACTTTGCGCCGATATTCGAGGCTCTGGAAGTCACCCCCAGCTGGCAAAGCATTATCAATTATGACTCTTAGAGATCGCGTTTTACTGAATCCAAGGCAGCTAGCTGGTACTTGTCAGAGCCATCTCACCCATTGTAGTACTCCATGCACGAACGAACGAACCTAAGCTTGGGGGTAAAGAGGTATTTTGTTTGTTTGTCACGCGTCCTCCCTGATTAAGGAACTATTAAAACAGTGGTGGAGTCCAATCTCGGTTCATCATCTATCGAATTAGGGTGTAACTAAACAATCCTTAAATACTGGGCCTTAATACCCATCATGATCTCAGTATTTCGTGAGATTTGATACAGTAGAGTTAAGTCTAGGTGCTAGTTCAATGTGACCTAATTCATTTTGCCAGGATTATTTCATGCACAATAGTATTTTAAGTTACTGCTCTGGTCAGCTATGACACGTTTTAGTGCACAGCACTAGCCAAATCAATGGAAGACGTTACGTTCCAAGATTACAATTATTTTATAAAACAGTAAGTTTCCCCGTAAACCATATTAGATATCGAGGGACAAATTAAACTGGCATCAAGAGGTATCTTTAATCCGTTATTATTATTTTTTCTGTACAAAATGTTTTTTTTTTACAGTATCCGAGATTTCGTTGCCACACTTTTGCTCGACAAATAAGCACCTTGATTGTATTGTCCTATACAACTTAAATTTCCGAGGTATTGTTCCATAGATATAATTATTCCTTACTCTAAGTATTGTTCCGTGCATCCATGGTGTCGCGAACTATCGCGAACGTGAATGTAAATGCCAGCGCTTCTTGCAGAGATGGCGCTAGCATCTACGTAAACGACGTTACTATGACAACAGAAAGATGGCACGATGTTCTACAGTCTGCATAATTGCCATAGCCTCGAGCTCATGAGGGTAGTATCGCAACTCAACTTTAGTCACTTAACCTTCTATTGTATGAGAGGGTATTCTAGAACCAAGAGAGCTAGCGTCCATGTGTAGCTCTACCTATAACACGGGTCCAAAATGGTAAGTACTGGCTCGTTGGTGCTTTTATCGTGTTTATCGTCCACCGGATATTCTTAAACTTATCGCACTATTTAATTTGACCCTTAAATTTACTAAGCGGGTACAAAGGTCCAACAACATGAGTAAATCCTGGTGGAGCCAGCCCTATCCATATAGGTTAGGCCCGGGTCAGACAATCGCTATGCAGCACCCTAGGCACCCCAGATCCGATTAAAGATGAACCTTAGACGAGTAAGCGCCACGGGCGGCCGCGGCCGCCCGGGTCGACAACGGCTAAAGCCGCCACTGAATCTACAGATTAACTTCCTAAAATAAGAAGCTAGACCCAAAAAACACCGGAAAATTGTTTTAAGTGCTATGTCTAAGTAGCACGCAAGATGATCCGCTTTCAAATAAGAAAGATACAGTCTCACCCGACAACGCCATCAGACCTCGCGACGCTCGATGCCTGCAAGAATTGACGTCTTTGATACTTGCGTCGACACCGCTCTTCTTGTTAGAAGATGTTCAAGTTTCATCATCATCACCATCATCAGCCAAAAGACGTCCTGCTGAACATAGGTCTTCCCCAGAGAACGCCACCATGACCGGTCCTGCGCCGCCCTCGTCCAGCGGACTCCTGCGACCCTCACCAGATCATCAGTCCACCTTGTGGGGGGCTGCATCGTCCGGTGCGTGGTCGCCACCCAAGAACTCGATGGCCCCAGCGGCCGTCGGTTCAACGAGCGATGTACCCTGCCCATTTGCCACTTAAGTTCAAGTTTTCCGCACTCAAAACAAATACACAAACACACACATACACGCACGCACACAGGTAGAGGTTCCTATTTTTTTTTATCACGTTTGGTGAAGGTGTGTATTCCTTCAGCTTAGACGCCAGTCTTCACGCCGCTTCAAACACTCAGTATATTCACTAGTGCCTAATTTCTCGGCATTAATGATATTGATATCTACCGGTAAATTAGTTATTTGTCTTTGTCTTGATGATATTGTTTTATTTTTTTAATCAACCGTTTCGTTTTTGGTATTTGCTCAAACATGTTCCATAATCTACTTTACAACTTCTGTCGCCGTTTCTTAGGCACCTAAATGGGACCTCATAACATAATATCATCAAAATAATCCTGGACAACTTGAGGTCTTGAAAATTACAAGCCAGGTTAAATCTGAAAGTCACATTTTGTCAAACAAGCCGCAGTACGCCCACTTTAAATCACTTTACGCGTTATTAATTTAATTGCTAACAATAAACCAAAACTAATCGTTTACTGTAGTGTTTAGAATAATCTCGGTCACTTTGCACCAACTCTCTACATAATCGGCATCTGCGTCATCTGGATTAAATTTTAGGTAATATTACTAGCTTCATGTAAACCTTGTCCGCCATTCGATTGCATTTTAATCGATCCCACTTCTGATATAGGCAATTGAGGGCCTTTATTATGATCATTCATGTTAAACTGGAATGTCGCGGGCGCGGGAATGCAAACTAACTTGCGATTATTAACATCAAAACACTTCCACTTTACGTTTAGTAACCAAATCCACAAATGACCATATTAGTGATATTAGAAACATTATCTAGGTATGATAGTCACTACAAAGCACAAGATATGGAAAACAGTATGGTATTGAACTAGCGATTCGTCAAAGACACCGTACGCGAGCATTCTCAACAGAAACAAGCAAGTAAACTTAGCGTCTTTTAAACTGCTTCGCGCGCTGTCAGTTAGACGTTCCGCTAGGGCAAGATGGCGCCCTTGTCCAACCCATATTTATGGTCAGCCGCCGTCATATTAAATAAATAATAAATACGTTTCATACAATTGTAAATAAATATAATATTATTTAATACACAATAATAGCGATCATTCATAATTATTATGAATTTATAAAGCAGCGCGTGGGTCACGCTTAATACTGTATTTTATAATCTGTGACAATACTTTTCTTTTTAATTTTTTTAGGTCACGCATAATACTCATTTTCTCATTAAATAATAGTCAATAGTCAATCAGACAAATTATTAAAACCGTTTTTGAATATTTTTAATAGATAACCCTTTGATTGATCCAATATTCAATTTAAATATTTTAAGCATAATTATAAGATATACACTTGCAATGCTGTATGACGTAATAAATAAAGTCGGAAAGTGATTGACCTTTGTTTGGATGTATGAGACATGACGTGTTAGTACAACAGAAAATTAAAAAAAATTGAAAAGTAAAAAGCACTAGTTCGAAATATCCAACTTTTCGCACGATTTGCAGCTACGAAAAGTACCACTTTTTGAGCAACTGTATTAAAATAGTAGATTGTACGACAAGTGCATAAAACGCATCATTTTTCATGAGACGTTTATCCATCCGAGCGAGCTTGCGAGCGAGGATGAATATAAAGTCGAGTGTAAAATGCGTTTTATGGACGAGTTGCACACTCTACTTTTCACTTCGATTGCGAGGAAATGAAACTGTATCATGTAAATAACATATCATGTATACTTAAAAACAAATTTAATTAAAATTGAAAGTTACTTTAAATATTTCTCATTGCTCTAATAGCAATGAGAAATATTTAAAGTAATAGTTTAAAAAGTAATAAATGATAGTAAATAAAAGTTACAAGTTTATTTCAAGAAGTTTTATTGTGTACTTTGACTGTTGGTATCTTTGCCTTGGTCTTAGAATACTAACAAAACGAAATAAAATAAAGAGTTAAAGCCCGTTCCAGACCATCCGATCCGATTTATCGGAAGAAATCGGATAATGTGTAGTGCAATTGTTAGGATCTTATACACTACACAATATCCGATTTCTTCCGATAAATCGGATCGGATCGGAAGGTCTCGAACGGGTTTTATTGTATGAAGTTTTTTTTTTTTTTTACTGTTTATTAAGTTTTATGTTGTTCGTGTGGCTGATGGACCGATCGCCTTGGTCTTCGACGACGATTTTACTTTATGCTCTAGAGCATAAAATGCGACTTTATGTCGCCTACGCACAGCATAAAGTCGAACTTTTAGAGCAAGAGAAGTGAAAAATATATTATTGCCATAACTCCCTGTTGACTTTTCTGACGGCAGTCACATAAAGAATTAAGTTGACATTTCATATTCCTAACAGCTGGAAATTAAAGCCTGACCAGTTCTATTCTGCCGTGTTACGGTATAAGGTCGTATCTTTATACGGACGTCATAGTAAGATACGTCCTAACGAATTGCCCCAATTATTTTACGAACGGCAAGCGCATGCAGGATCTAACTTAGTAATAGTGCACACCAACATACAAAGCATTAATAATAAATATCTTCAACTGGAATTGCTGACCCAGGACTGTAATTGTGATATACTTTGCCTTACCGAGACATGGACTAATGACCTACAGATGAATAGTGTGATAATTGAAGGTTTCGTACTTGCGTCGTACTACAATCGGAATTTTTTTAAGCACGGAGGTGTAGCAATTTTTGTTAAAGATAGGCTACAATACAAAGAAAGGAAAGATATTGTTAAATTAGCTTTTGAAATGAACTGTGAAATAGCAGCCATTGAATTGAAATCATCAAAAATGGTCATAATTTGTGTATACCATCCAGATTATGATTTTTATACCTTTAAGAATACCATCATTGCTATATTTAGCAAGATCACCCGGGAAGGCAAAAAAATGGTTGTTGCAGGTGATTTTAATCTTGACATGTTAAAAACTAATAATAAAATCAAACAGTTCAAAAGAGTATTAACAAATTATGACTGTAAATACTTAATTACAAAACCAACTAGGATAAAGGGACCAAGTGCATTGATAATTTTATAATTAATTTTGACGAGCAACACTGTGAAACAATTATTTTAAATACGAAACTATCTGATCATAATGTAATTATTTTATATTTGTCAACAGCAATACTGAATAAGAGCGATAATAATTATAAGGAAACTCCAATCCTAGTAAGACATATGAGCAAGTCTAACTACACATATTTTTATTATCTAGTAACTAGTGACAAAAATCTCTTAGAACAAATTATGTTAAACTCTGACCCTAATGTTAAAATGAAAATACTAATAGAAGCGATCACGCACTACTTTGACATAGCATTTCCAAAGCAAAAAGGTCATAAATAAAAAAAAAAAAGTATTAAATGGAAAACGGAAGGTATAGAAATATCAAAACTTAATTTACAAAAAATGGAATTATTACAACAGTTTGCCCCGTGTGATCAAAGACAGATAAGAATTAAAACTTACAAAAAAATCCTACGTAAAGTAATATATAAAGCCAAAAAACTTAGTTTATCAGAGAGAATAGGCAAAGCCAAAAATACAGTAAAGGAGTCGTGGAAAGTCATAAAGGAACTTACCAGTCGAAATCATAACGTAGAAAAAAATATAATTCAAGAACTACTTAATGTCGATGGTGATCGCATAACCATTAATCAACAGATAGCAAACACTTTTAATGCTTTCTTTTCTTCTGCAGCTCGTAAGATTGCAGGGCACCTCAAATTGTGATAAGTTAAAGTGTAAAGATTTTTTAAACAAAATTGAATGCCCGAAAAGAAGAATAACATTTTCCCCAGTTACAAGATTTGAATTGAACAGGACAATCAGGGCACTTAAAGACAAATTTTCCAAAGATATGTACAACCTAGACGCTAATTTTATCAAAAGGATTTTTATCGAAAATGACTACCTAATAGAATTATTACGTATTATAATTAACAGTTGCTTAGACAAGGGAATATTTCCCCAATGCCTGAAAATAGGTAAAGTTATCCCTATATATAAAAAAGACGCATTAGAAGACCCCAATAACTATAGACCCATATGTATTCTACCTGCTGTATCAAAAATATTAGAATCCATAATTAAAAACAAAATTGTTGAATATTTTGAACAGAATAGTTTATTCGATTCCAATCAATTTGGGTTTCAAAAGGGCAAATCGACAGACATGGTGTTACGTAAAGTAATTGACTTTGTTCTTAAGGCTTTGGATGGCTCTCAGAAATGCTCAAGTATCTTCTGTGACTTATCAAAAGCATTTGACTGTATCCGCCATGAAATCCTCTTAGAAAAACTTCAGCATTACGGGTTTGAAGCTAATGAACTTAACATAGTTAAGAGTTATCTCTGCAATAGAAGTCAAAAGGTTTATGTAAATGGCGTATACTCTTGCGAGAAGAATATTAATATTGGTGTCCCACAAGGATCTATTTTGGGGCCAGTTTTGTTTTTAATTTACATAAACGACTTACCTAAATGCCTGCCTGATTATGCTATGGTTACATTGTTCGCTGACGACACACACGTAGGACTTAGTGATAAAGATATTGATAGGTATACTAAGGCAGAAAATTGAGAATGTTATGGCTACGCTCAAAGATTGGTTTAACGCTAACGGGATTATTTTAAACACCAATAAGACGACATTAATAACATATAATAATAAAAATAAAACTGACAATTCTAACAATAGTGACTTAGGATTAAATAGCGTAACAAACACAATATTTTTAGGTTATCAAATTGACAATAGATTAAGCCACTCGCTACATATTGACAAAATTTGTAATAAAATAGCTTCTGGTAACTATGCTCTCTTTAAACTTAAACCTCTTATTAATAGACATTCTCTACTCAATGCTTACTATGCTCTAGTCCATGCTCACCTCAATTATGCGATAACCACCTGGGGTAATGCGGTGGGAATACAAAGTATTCTTGTAGCTCAGAAACGAGCCATCAGAATCTTATACGGCCTACGAAAAGATAATTCTGCAAGGGAGTACTTTGTAAAAGGCCATATAATGACCGTTATTTCATTATTTATTTTTAAAAGCTTATTGGAAATTCATAGGGATAGAATTAACTTAAAAACAAGAAAACACATACACAATTATAACACACGCAATAGGCATAAACTCTGTGTCCCTCCAACGAAGTTAGTCAAAACATTTAAGCAAGGCCTTCCGCTCAAAATTACGCTGTATAATCTGCTACCATCCCATATAATGAATATGCCGTACCTCGAGTTTAAACGTAAACTCAAACAATTTTTTCAATGTAATCCATTTTACTCGATAAATGAATTTTGTGATAAGTTAAAAAAAGGAGAAATCATGTTTGTAAAATAGGCTTAGCTAATTTGTATATTTAGACTCCTGGAAATTATTTATTTTTAACATTGTATAGTTTAGTACCTATTTACCTCATTTAGTTTAGTTAATAATGCATGTTTTTCTGTAACTTGACTTGCTAAATGTAACGTTTTTTGTTGCTTGGCAACATAAATGAATTGAATTGAATTGAATTTTGCCGCAGCATGGCAGTATTGTTAACCTCGTAATATCATTTAATGGAATGCACTCTTTTCCTAACTGTTTTTCGTGTATTAAACACAAACATGTACACTTTATTTATAATCTTACGTTCACGACTGTGAAAACTTTTCGGCATTTTCTTTGGATACATTTAAATATTTGTCTACGAATGACATTGGCATAGTTGACAAACCATCATAAAATCATTGCCAGTGTAAGAAATTAGTTCCAGTGAAATTCCGCAAAATGACGGTCAGGCTTTAATATCGAGAGAGCTTTTTTGGCAGTTATGTCACCGACTCACCTAAAATCACCACTCATATCACCACCACGGACCACCACCAGGAACCACGTACCGGAAGACACCGCGTGGTTAGGTCTTCAGTTATGTCACCCGTTTACGGAGATACATATAACCATAAGGCTGCGACCACACTTGTATCATTCCACCGATCCGATCTCCGTCGCGTATCATGAACGGTAGCTCAGTATACCCTTATAGTTGTCTTTATTCTGTGACGGTAGTGCGGACGTCGACCAGTCGCGATCATGCATCGGCCCGTATCAGCAAGCTCGAAATCCCTGTTGATACGCGTGTCGTGATCCATATCGAGTCGGTTTTTGCCCGATCATCAAAGGCGATACGGGCTAGTTTGGACGTGCACCGATCCATCTTTGAAATTATGTAAAAATACCATACTACTACCAGACTGTCAACTTTGTGTGAGGCCTTTCCACGCGGCGTCATCCGGTACGCGGTCTTCACTCGAGAACTTTCTGCCGCATTGTCATAAAACAAGCACAGTCATAATATGTAGGTTAAATCTCCGTGAGCGTCAGTCGTCGCCCGCGCGGCGCGCGCGCAAGGTAAGTGGGTAAATGCCTGTCGTAGGGGGCCCCTAGTCAAGAGTACCTACTTAAACAGACATTGAGTGCTTTCCATTACAACATTCATACAATACATATAAATTCAAAAAATATATTTTTCTCAAACATGCAATGAAATATCGTCGTAACGTGCGTTAGAACAGGCTTCGAAGTGTCAAGTTTCGGGCGGAACAATTCGAGAGAACTGTAAAGGAATTTCATACAAAATTGAAGGCCTAAGCCGGGAAGTAATTTGTTTTTAATTTTAATGTAAACATGGCGTCTGTGTGTATGAACAGCTGATATATTTTTTTTTTCTAGTAGCTACCCATTCAGCCATCGGACCAACAATATCCGTGTTAATGCCTAGTACACACGAACTGAAAATACCGTCTATACGTAAGTCACCAGAGACCATAGACAATATTAAAAATCCTCTGCCTTTATTATACTTATTATAGAAACTAAGATTCTTATTATCAGGTTGTGTATAATGGCCCTAATATTCGCACACAACACACGTGGACTTATTAAAGAAAAAAAATATAGAGGTATTGGAGGGAAAATTAATAATACCTTTTTTAAACATGGCGTCTGTGTTCATGAACTGACTGAACAGCTGAATTATGTTTTTTGAGTGGTGTATTTTTTGATTTCATTGCATACGTTTGAGAAAAGCACTATACATGCCTTAGCCGTGAAAAGGGCTTGCCGGCTTCGTATCACTTGACTGCCTCCCTTACGGTCGGCCGTCTATACCTACTCAGCCGGCAAGCCCTTATTTCCCGGCGTCTGCAGTAATGTACTATTAAAGTGTATGTTGAAAATTTAAGACTTCCAACTTCCATACAAATTCTGTAAAAAGTCACGGGTTCCATGAGAAGGTTGTTTAAACACTTATTAAAATGAGCTGTGCTGGGTCTGATATATAATCTGACGTCAACAGCGCCGAATATTTTACGGGATCAAAATTGGATTCTCTATTTGGTATACAAATAAAATAAGGTGTAAGGTGGGGTATGCGAAAAAAAATACTTTTTTTTTGTAATAATTTACACTGAAGTTTATTTCTCATCGTGAATACATATTGACCAATGTTCCTGAACCTCGCATCTCGTACTTTATTACAACTCACGCAACATACATTTCTTACGCCCGAAGGAACCATTTGCTTTTTTTTTGTTTTTTTATTTAGCTACTAGTTATAAAATCCTAAAATTTGATAATACAATGAAATTTAAGCATTCTTACAGTTTACCACTAAGTCCATTTAGCATTGAAATAAACATGATGTTAATAAAATTGATTTAAGTTGTTTATATATATGTATATATATATACAGAGATAGCGACGTACGTATATATATATATATATATATAGGTAGGTAGGTAACATATATATTACAATTGTAACTAAGGGCGCTCGCGCGCGGAGCGGGCCGGGTGCAACCATACGTCCAAACGAACACTATACATTGTATACATTTGTAAAAAGTATCAAAATTGAGTAAAAGGCCTACAAAAAATTATCTCGAGATAATAATATTCCTTTACGTCGTATAACCTAAAAATTGACCTATTTAACACAGGACTCGCCGCGAGGCGACTCGAGCGTTAAAGGGTAACGAACGTAGGTATTTTAACTATTTGGCTTAATCATATTATGTATGAGATGAGCGCGAAACAGAAGCGGTGCGGCGTGCGGCGTGCGGCTGCGGAGCGGAGCAGAGCGTCCTCTAGTCCTCCGCCTCCTCGTCCTCCGACTCCTGCTGCTGCAGCCACGTCAGCCAGGTGTTGACCTGCAACAGCAACACGGAGCCCGTTACTGACGGCAAGCAGACCATCCACTAGTGCCGCGCTAGGAACCGCAGCCATGTGTAACGATCCTGTACAGAGTTCAGTACAAAGATGGGTTACTATGCAGCGGCGGCGATAAGGAGCACAATCAGTTCATAACAAAACGATATATGATGATAATTATTATGAACGTCCCTCAACGCCGCAGGATGTCCCTGTCGGTGCACAGCACTTCATACTTACATAAAGGAATTTTCTCAAACATGCAATGAAATATCGTCATAACGGGCGTTAAAACAGGCTTCGAAGTGTCAAATTTCGGGCGGAACAATTCGAGAGAACTGTAAAGGAATTTCATACAAAATTTAAGGCCTAGGCCGGGAAGTAATTTGTTTTTAATTCTAACGTAAACATGGCGTCTGTGTTTATGAACAGCTGATATATTTTTTTCTAGTGGCTACCCATTCAACCATCGGACCAACAATATCCGCGTTAATGCCTAGTACACACGAACTGATATTAAGAATACATATCTGTAGGGTTCAATGTGTTGATGAATAAATTTAAAATACTGTCTATACGTAAGTCACCAGAGACCATAGACAATATTAAAAATCCTCTGCCTTTATTTTATTTATTATAGAAATTAAGATTCTTATAATCAGGTTGTGTATAATGGCCCTAATATTCGAACACTACACACGTGGACGACTTATTAAAGAAAAAAAATATAGAGGGATTGGAGGGAAAATTAAAAATACTTTTTTTTAAACATGGCGTCTGTGTTCATGAACTGGCTGAACAGCTGAATTATGTTTTTTTGAGTGGTGCATTTTTTTATTTAATTGCATATGTTTGAGAAAAGCACTATACACGCCTTAGCCGTGAAAAGGGCTTGCCGGCTTCGTATCTCTAGATGGCCTCGTTATCACTCGGCCAACATTTCCCTATTTCGCGGCCTCTGCAGTAATGTACTATTGTTGAAACCGATACAATTAATAGTACATTACTGCAGACGCCGGGAAATAAGGGCTTGCCGGCTGAGTAGGTATAGACGGCCTACAGTAGGGAGGCCGGATAGTGATACGAAGCTGGCAAGCCATGTCATAGTGCTTTTCTCAAACATATGCAATGAAATAAAAAAATATACCACTTAAAAAAACATAATTCAGCTGTTTAGCCCGTTCATGAACTCAGACGCCATGTTTAAAAAAAATTACTTTCCGGCCTAGGCCTTCAATTTTGTATGAAAATCCTTTACTATTCTCTCGAATTGTTCCGCCCGAAACGTGAAACTTCTAAGCCTGTTTTAACGCACGTTATGACGATATTCCATTGCATGTTTGAGAAAATGTATATAGCGTCACTGGCCGGCACCCTCTGCCTTTTCAGAAGATATGACCCATGCGATGACCATGAGAAGGCATGTGACCAAATTTCAGAAAGCGTTAATATTCGCTGTATATTTTTTGATATAGTCCTTACGTCTAGGGATCATAAACTCGTATAAATGTTTAGGTACATGGGTCATTGTCAGATTTAGGTGCGCGTCTTTCCGGTGGACATTTGCGAAATTAAGGATTTCAGGGATTCTTTTTTATACTTTTTCTATACAAGATGATGTGAAGTGTCGAGTGTGGCACTTTAATTTAAGATTAGTTAAATTGTTTCTACCCGTGAGATCCTGTAATTGGCTTCCCTGCTTTCTATTATATTTAAGTTTACTCAAAATTGTTAAAGCTGTTGGTTCTCCTAAATAAATAAATAAATAAACTAATTTAATCAATGCACCAGACAGCTGATTCGGTTAAAGCACGCTCACTTAAAGAATTCCCCCTGTATAGAATAAGTATAAAAACCGGCCAAGAGCATGTCAGGCCACGCTCAGTGTAGGGTTCCGTAGTTGCGCATCCTTTTCAATTAACTGCTTTTTTAAGCCCGAGGTTTACGTTAAGAAAGATTTTAAGCTCTATAAAAAGGTCGTAAACGCCCTAGAAACTGTAATCACTTATTACCTTCCGGAAGTCAACTTACGACCTTTTAAAGAAAAAATATGAAATTTGGCGATAACTCAAAAACGGCTCGACCGATTTTATTCAATATAGTTTTCATTGAAAGTACTTATAAGGCTTCATTAACATGAATTTTTCCGATTTTTTTGACCCGTGGTTGAAAAGTTAGAGGAGGGGGGACACATTTTTTTTTGTTTTTGGAGCGAATATTTACAAAACTGCTGACTTTATCAAAAAATAATGTTAGAAGACCCCTATTATTTTTACAAGACCTATTCAACGACAAACCACACACCAGTGTTGAAAAGAAAAAAAAAATTCACCCCCACTTTACGTGTTCGAGAGGTACCCGAAAAAGAATTTTTTTTTTTAATTTTTATTTTACCGTTCTGTCGGCGTTATACATACACATACTCATACCAAATTTCAGCTTTCTAGTACTAATGATCACGGAGCTAAGCCGCGGACGGACGGACGGACAGACAGACATGGCGAAACTATAAGGGTTCCTAGTTGACTACGGAACCCTAAAAAAAGAAGAAAATGGTAAATGTAACACACCTAGTTAAAGCACCTTGTCACCAAACTTTGTCTCACAGCAGGAATTTTACAGTTAAATATGTCGATATCCAGTTCCTTCGTTAAATTGTTCTCGCTACGACTTGCACGCGTCAGAAAACTATTTTGTCTGTAATTGGATGATGCAGATTTAAGATATATGGGAGGAAAATGTCGTTTAGAACGAAGGGGAGTATTGAATGAGAGGTTCTCAAGCAACTCAGGGCAATCAGTGCCGCCGCTGGTGATGTTAAGAATAAAGGTTATATCAGCTACTCGTATCTCACGTCGTTTTTGTAGAGGAATAAGGTGGTGTTTCTTACATATATCAGTGTAGCTAAATGTACTATAATTAGATTTAAGTTTAAAACACAAGTACTTTAGAAATTTTTGCTGGACACGCTCTATTCTGTCGATATATTTACTAGTTCTATTGCATTTAGTTTGTAATCACCGGTAGATGCGATGTTGTGCATTGTGCGAGCATTTTATTTTTGTATAAAATGTCACTACCGGTGGGAACCTGTAATTGGCTTTCCATTAACTATTTCTAAGAGCAATGTATTGTTTGTAGCTGTTGGTTCTCCTAATAAATAATAAATAAATAAATATAGTTTTCTGGAGCGTGCTGGTAAAAGTTCTAATAAATTAAGGAAAGATCTAGATATCGACATCTGCAACAGTAATATCCTGGCTGTAAGGCGTAAGATGACGAACGAATTCTTTAAGTGAACTTTAATCGAAACAGCTGTTTGGGACATTGAATAAGTTAGTTTTATTATACTTAGTTTGTAATCACAGTAAGTTGCGATGTTGTGCAATGTGCGAGAACCTTATTTTTGTATAAAATGTCACTACTGGTGTACCTGTGATTGGCTTTCCGTTAACTATTTGTTGGTATGGTTTGTAGCCGTTGGTTCTTAATTAATTAAGTTATAAAAACAAAAAACTATTTTATAAGAGGCTATAGAACATGAAACCTATGTGTTTAAACGCTACTATATGTAACAACAATGGGTTTCCCATTAGCCGGCCCGGCACCGGCACCGACGCCGGCGCCGGGGAAGCAAAAACGTATAAAAATGTATACACCCACCGGTACAGGCGGTGAGTCGGTGCCGGCCGGCAATACTGCGTGTGTCGTATATGAATGGAGCGTGTGCTGTGCGCGTGCAGGCGGCAGGGGGCGAGCAGCGGGCCGGCGCAGTGGACAGACGAAGCCGGTCCGGCTAATGGAAAACCGCTCATTGGTTCGACTTTACGGTGGGGGAGAAATGGAAATGGATATGTGTGTGTGTGTGTGTGTGTGTGTGTGTGTGTGTGTGTGCGTACGTGTGCGTGTACCTGGAAGAGCGCCTCGCCCTTGCCGGGATAGGCGTCGGTGACGTCCTCGCGCCAGCGCAGGAAGGCGTCCTCCTCGCACACCTCCAGGTTGTACAGGTACATGAACCAGCGCAGCAGCATGCCTGCAACGTGACACCGCATCGTTATCCGTCCGCTCTAGCGCTGAGGGCACGCGACGCGGACCCGCGGACCCGCGGACACTCACCCTTGGGGTAGCGGTGGTGGTGCGCGTGCAGCTGCACGGCGTACACGGCGGCCAGCTGCAGGTCGGCGCGGCCCTGCAGCAGCGCCGTCAGCAGCGGCGCGTAGGCCTCCGCCAGCGCCTTCTCGCGCTCCAGCGCCGCCTTGTCCGAGCCCGCGTCGTCGGCGCCGGCCGCCGCCGTCACGTGGCCGGCGATCAGCGCCACCAGCGTCGACACGAAGGCCGCGTTCTGGCGCACGGCCGGCTCCACGTTGGCCTTGATCCAGCGGTACAGGTGCGCCGGCGCCGGCTCGGCCGCCAGCTGGCGCGCCAGCAGCGCGCGCACGCGCAGCTGCGGCACCAGGTGCGCCAGGCCGCGCGCCTCCAGCGCGTCCAGCGTGGCCGGCGCCTCCGGGCCCTGCCCCGTGCCGCCCGCCACGTACGCGCACAGGTTGAGCTTGCTCTCGGCGTACAGCTCGGCCAGCGCCGCCGCGCCCACGGCGCGCTGCAGCGCCTCCAGCACGTCCAGCAGCTGCGGGTAGTGCGCGCCGCCCTCGCCCCAGGCGGCCAGCTCCTGCAGCGGCAGCAGCTTGTGGCGCGCGGCCAGCGCCAGCAGCGCCGGCAGCCGCGCGTGGCCGGCGTGCGGCTGCAGCAGCGCGCGGAGGGCCTCGCCCACGCCGGCGCGCTTCACGCCGCGGATCAGCGCGCACGCCGCCTCGCCCAGCCGCGTCCACGCCGACTCCGACTCGGCCTGGAACCCGACAATCTACTTTACACGACGAAGGCATAATGTGACACCTAATTGAGTGCAGAAAGGAGTATGATCTGATCTATTTTTTGTATGCGGATGCGCTGCACGTGCTGGCGCAGCGCGGGCTGTAGGCGTGCGGTATACTGTACCTCGTGCGTGAGCGTGTGCTCGAGCAGCGCGCCGATGGCGCGGCGCAGCAGCTTGTCGGGCAGCGCGGCGTCGCGGATGCGCTGCACGTGCTGGCGCAGCGCGGGCGAGTCGTCGTCGCCGGCGCCGGCGCCCGGCTCTGCGCTGGCGGCGACGGCGGCGTCGATCAGCAGCCGGCACGCCTCCTCCTTGTTCAAGCCCTGGGGAGTTAAATCGTGTGACGATTAACGGATGAGACTGGCGAACTCAAAAATAATAGTTTACGTAAGTAGACCAAAAGGGCAATCTACTAGCGCTTCACGAGAGCACCGCTTTTGAGAAGAAAGCCGAAAGAAAGAAAGCCAACAGTAAGTTATTATCTAAAAACTACCAGGATACGGAAAATCTTCTCTCTGTATTAGTCTAAATTGATGATAATATTTTTCTATTTGCACTCACTTACAATATACATATACCTACACTCACTCACTCTCATAAATAACCCTAATTTTAAGTATATTATTATGCCACAGATAATATAACATAAGTAAGCTACAAATTTGTGTCAATCCTAAGTTAATTTTAGTTTCAATGTTTTTAACATCAGTGCGGTTATATGGCAAGGAGCACTCCTTAACCTAAAGCTCAGGTCTCACCTATTTAGGAAGTAGTCTCTAATTTTAAGGACCCTCTGTAAAAGATGCTATTGTAAAAAATGTTGTATTGAAATAAATTTATTATTATTATTAAAAAAAAAAGTGATTTCAGTAAATTATACTTTAAACTATAACAAGTATATTCTAACTAATTGGTACACGTAGACGAGATGTACGATGCTCCAATCAATTTTAGGTAGGTACAGTAATAATATCAAATTAAAACTATCAATTTTCTCAGAGATGTATAAGGTCTCTGGGCGGCACAATATATATAAATAAGGTGAGTCGGGGCTATTGTAGCTATGGGGTTATTGTATCTTCTTACCATTATAATGGTCTGTGACCATTATAATGGTCTGTGTATATATAGGATACACAGACCAATGGTATATATACACAATCCTATATATACACAGACCATTTTAAGGGTCACAGACCATTATAATGGTAAGAAGATACAATAACCCCATAGCTACAATAGCCCCGACTCACCTTACAATTAATTAATTATATCTATCCAAATATCATAAACCCTCCATGATGCGTTCAAGAACCGCACATTATGACCACCATAAGTCAAAGTCAAAGTCAAAGTACTTTATTGCATTCATGGTACAAGTAGATGTTATAGAAGGTTTACAGTAGCGGTCATGAACCCTGCAAGGGCACAGCAATATCTTAAAACTAAATAACCTAAAGCTAGTTTACAATATCTTTATGACCATTCTGTAATATTTCATTATACATATTCATTAAATTTATGTCATATACTGTCATACATATCTATTCATTACATGCAGTTAAATAATCATTTACTGAATAAAAACATTTTTGTTTTAAATATTTTTTTAATAAACTTTTAAAACGTAATAAGTTGCTTTCTTCTCTAATGACTTGTGGTAATTTGTTATAAATTTTCACACACATAGCAAAAGGACCTGAGTCGAACATTTTAACTTTGAGAGCGGCCGGGCTAATGCATTATGGGGGCGCAAAGTAGGTGCACGAGAGTACTGTGGGAAAAGGTTGTAGTTTTTCTTTACGAACGTACCTACTTCTAAGATGTAAATTAACGTCTACGTTAACGACTCTGAGATCTTTGGTGAAAAATATGATGTGTATAGACGAGATCGCAGTGTCACTTCATTTAATAATAAAATTGAGGGAGGAGGTGTATTGATCGCCATTTCAAAAACGTATAATTCACGGCGATTGTTTGCTTGTGAAAGCTCTTGTGAGGATCTCTGGATCAAAGTAACTATTAAAATAATAATACCTTACCTTCTTAGAAGTTTGCCTGTGTGCGGTGTATATACCGCCACCCATTAATGATAATATACTAAATCACTTTACAGAAAATGCGAGCTCTGTGCTGAAGCAATATGATAAATATATTATTGTAGGAGATTTTAATATTAGCACTATAGACTGGTTACATAATGACGGAACATTAATTACTTCACCTTTTCATTATAAAAATAACGTAGAAAGAATATTTTGGGAATTTACAGCACTTAATGACCTGGTTCAGACCAATTGTATACCAAACCACAACAACAGGATTCTTGACTTAGTTTTAACAAACTTGAGTAACATAACTGTAACTGCGCCAACTGACATTATTTCTAAAATAGATCAGCATCACCCACCTCTTAATATACAGTTATTAAAAACAAAAAGTAATTATTCGAAAAGTATGTGAGTTAGACAAATATAACTTTTTTAAAGCAGATTACATTGCTATACGTAAGAAGGTGGACGCTATTGATTGGCAGGAAAAACTACAGCCTTATACTTCGGTGGACTATATGGTTGATGTATTTTATTCTGAGCTTCGTATTATAATAGAAGATCATGTTCCTAAAACGAAGATTAAAGGTTGTAAACATCCACACTGGTTTTCCAAAGAGTTTATTAAAATGCTTAACGAAAAAAATAAAATCAGACAGAGACTAAATAAATATGGTAACCCTATGGATGCTCTGACTTTTAATCTACTGAGAAAACGATGCGACAAAATGGCTCTAAGTTGTTATAACTCATATATTGCTTCAGTTGAATCAAAAATATCCACGAATCCTAAATATTTCTGGAGTTACTTAAAGATGAAGAGGGGTGGTGGTAGTTCGTATCCGGATGTAATGTCAAATGGATCAGAGACTTCAGATGATCGTGGTGTAATCTGTGATTTGTTTGCGGCCCATTTTTCAAGTGTTTATAAAAATCAGGACGATAGTAATTATTTCCATAACTCCAAATTTAATAAAAAATCAGAATAACAGTAACCTTGGCAACATAACTTTCACAGAAAACCAAGTGAAAACAGCTTTGGAACGTTTAGACATTAACAAGGGCGCTGGGGCTGATGACATTCCTCCTGTATTCTTGGTTAGGACTGCCGATGGTCTGTCATTTCCAATAACATTAATTTTTAACAAGTCCATTAGTCTTGGTGTATTTCCATCGGCTTGGAAAAATACAAGGATAGTTCCTGTTTTCAAGAATGGTGATCGATCATTAGTAAATAATTACAGACCTATTGCTATTCTACCAGCGTTAGGTAAAGTGTTTGAGGCCTTAATTTGTCCGATACTTACTTGGCACGTCTCCCAACTCTTACTGAGTGACCAGCATGGTTTCATAAAAAATAGATCTTGCGGAACAAATTTAGTTACGTACGTTGAAGACCTCGTCGATCTAGTTGATAGGCGCATACAGGTTGACGCCGTATACACTGATTTCAGCAAGGCATTCGATACAGTGAACCATGCAATCCTGTTAAATAAATTAGAATGTTATGGTACTGTGAATCCCTTGCTGAGTTGGTTCGCCTCTTATCTTCGTGGGCGTAGTCTTCGGGTTGTAATGGATGGTTGTAGATCTATTGAGTATGCTGCTACATCAGGCATACCGCAGGGCTCGCACCTTGGACCTTACCTCTTTATAATTTTTATTAATGACATCAGTCAGTGTTTTCAAAATTCGAAATTTTATTTATTTGCTGACGACTTAAAAGTAATTTCACAGATAAAATCATTTTCTGATACAGTGGCATTTCAAAACGACCTCAATAGGCTTTCAGAATGGTGTGTAATGAATAAAATGTGTCTTAATGTAAAGAAATGTAAGCATATAAAATTTACAAAGAACAAAAACATTGTGCCCTCTGTGTACGGTTTGAATAATGAAACGCTTGAGGAGGTCATGACCATAAGGGACCATGGAGTTAATTTTGATAGTAAGCTAAAATTTAATGAACATATCGATGAGATTGTCTTAAAAGCTTCGCGACTGTTAGGTTTTGTATTAAGAGAGTGCAAGAATTTTAGGAAAACTGACACGAAGATTATTATGTATAATGCCTTGGTTAGGAGTAATTTAGAATATTGCAGCGTAGTTTGGTCCCCGTGTTATAATGTTAACATAAATAGAATTGAAAAAGTCCAGAAAAGATTTATATCAAGTTTAACATACAGTTATAAGAAAAATAAGGAACTTAAAAGTTATCACGCACGTCTCAAATATTTTAAAATAGGATCGCTGTCGGCAAGAAGGCGTATGATGGATTTAATTTTCCTAAAAAGAATTGTCACCGGTAGTCTAAACTGTCCTGATTTACTGCTAAAAATAAATTTTCATGTTCCGTCTAAAATGCCTAGGCCAGGTAACTTAAGACTCTTTGGCTCAACTAATTGTCGCACCAATCTCAAACGACACTGTCCGATCTCGCGCATGTTTTCTATATATAGGGAGTTCCAGCACTGTATTGATCTCAACTTCTCATCAATCTCTTGCATAAAGGCTGCTCTCGTTAAGGAAATGTAGGCAAAATACAGTAGATTGTCTATACAATTTTAATTTAAGCGTATTTTATAATATAAGTTTAGTTCAAGGTACAATAAAGAGCAAGTAACAATTTATCTTAATTATAAGTTAGTTATAATTATTACTGCTAATTAGTGCATGCGGTGTCCTTCTGTAAGTAATAAGATACTTAGTTTTAAATCTGTAATTGTATAAAAAAGTGTAAAAGTGTACTTATTGTTGAAGGTCCAATAAATAAAATAAATAAATAAATGGAAGGTAGCGTAAGAATCTTATGCTGGCTGAAATGCTCTTTACAACTTTCTGTTTCCTGAATGTTCACCAGTATTCTGATACATCGCTTTTGAAGCCTAAATAGTTTAATGGCGTGAGAACTATTTCCCCATAACACTACTCCGTAAGAAAGCCAGGCATGGGCGTAGGCATAATATGCGCAGATAGCAGTACCAAAGTCAGTACATTTTTTTAGTTGATTCAGGGCATATGTAAATGAACTTAATTTTTTCGTAATTTTCTCTACATGATCGTTCCAATTTAATTTCGAATCAATATTTAAACCTAGAAGTGTATGGACTTCTACGTATTGTAGTTCACTACCATTGTACGTATAGCTGAGTTGAAGGCTTTTTCGTTGATATGGCCTCAACTGAATGAGATTTGTTTTGCCAGGAAACTATTGATTCAATTGTATCATCCAACATGATCTGTAGTAGTTCATCCTCATCTTGACATGATAATTGATAATACAACTGAAACGTCATCAGCAACTCAGCACGGCTGAGTTATGACTGTAGGTAAATCGTTTATATAGATTAAGAACAAGATGCAACCTAGAACGCTACCTTGTGGAATGGAACTGGTTACAGCAATTTCCTCTGACTTGACCTTTTTTATGTATCCTGACGACTGATCTCTGAAATCTATTTCCACAATTTGTTTACGGTTAGTCAAGTAAGAGGTGAACCAGTCATATGCCCGTCCACGGATTCCGATGCCATACAGTTTATTAAGTAGTATGTCAAACAGAACCCTGTCATAGGCTTTGCTCATATCAAGCAAGATACCGATGGCGTGCTTCTTATTTTTTATAATATTTAGAGTCTCGTGAACATATTTGAAAACTGCGAGTGTAGTTGACCTATTTTTCCTGAATCCGTTTTGAGCATCACTGAAAACTTTAAATTTTTCACAGAATGCATATACTCTAGTGGACATAGCAGTCTCATATATTTTGGCTAGAGTTGGCAAAAGAGCAATTGGGCGATAGTTATTTCACTGAAAAAAATATCCAGTGGAGCCTACTGACATTACAGTAAGACTTAATGCAATAACAGTTAGGCCTACTGACATTTCAGTAAACCTAACTGTAATAACGGTTACGCTTACTGTAATTTCAGTAGGCTCCACTGGGTATTTTTTTCAGTGTACTATCCATTTTATCGCCCTTTTTATGCAGGGGCTTAACTATGGCCAATTTTAGAGCATCAGGAACAGTAGCCTCAACAAACGATTGGTTAATTAGTTTTGATAGGGGTAGAGCCAATTCCTCAGCGCATTTTTTAAATAGTACGAGTATAGGTGGCATTTCGTCATGGCCAAAACTACAATACAATACAACAACAATACTTTATTGCACACCAAAAAAGTTTACAAAAGGAAACAAGATAAATACAATTTATAAATAACGGTAGACAACAGGCGGTCTTATCGCTAAAGAGCGATCTCTTCCTACGTTAACTACGTTTACTTTTTAGATTTTTTAGTATATGGAAAACTTCTTTGGATGTGACGGGTTGCAAGAACATGGAATTTTCCAAGGGTGAGTGAACCGGACGGCCTCTCGGACGTGTCGAAGGTCTACAATTGTCGTCGCTAACTGTTGTAAAGTACTTGTTGAATTCGTTTGCAACCTGACTGGCATCCTCTATTATTGTGTTTCCTAATTTCAACTTGATGCTGTTAGTGTTCCTTTTGGGTACCTTATTCGTATGCTCCTTTACCACGTTCCACATAGATTTGACTATATTATCAGAGGTTCTAATTTTCTTAATATTTACAATCTTTTTGGATGTAGAAACAGCTTTTTTTAACATTTTTTCATATTGTTTATATTCTGCATTCAAGAGAGGGTTATTTGTTTGCGAAACGAACCGTTTTAAGAGCCTTTTATTTCTGCAGGATACTTTTATTCCTGTCGTAAGCCACGCCTTTTGATTGTTTTTTATTTTAATCTTGCGTTTCGGTATCCATGAATCTAATAAATTGACTAGCAAATTACTAAAACTATTGAAAGTTTCATTTACATTTCCATGTTGACTGAATACGCCCTTAAAGTCTAGCTTGCTCAGCTCAGATTTGAAAAAGAGCATGTTTTTCTCATTAAATATTCGTTTTTCAGTTTTCCAGAATCTACGCTCGTTTACTTCGCTAATTGGGATTCGTAGATCCACACCCTTATGGTCTGAGAAACCATGGTCCTTTATTTCTAGAACGAACTTGTTGTTTTTGAAGTTAGTAAAAATAAGATCTAGGCACGTGGAGCTAGTGGAGGTGATTCTAGTAGGCTTATCTACATGCTGATGGTAGTTATGTCTTTTCATTATATTCAGTAGAGCGCTAGTAGAGGATGTGCTCTCTAACACGTTTACATTAAAATCCCCGCCTATCACTACATTTTTTCGTGCTGCTTTTTTTTGTAGATACTGGAGTAGATCTGTTAATGATTTATAAAATATATCAGGCTCTCGGGTACTATTTGGCCAATATATGTTAATTAAAACTAAATTTAGTTTTTGAGATTCAATTGCACACACTTCAAATATAGATTCTACAGACAATTTGACAATTTCCTCTATCTCAACAAATTCCATCTCCTCTCCAACTAAAATACAGACTCCACCTCCTTCAGTACTCTGGCGGCAAAAAGTAGAGACAAGATTAAAGCCAGACACTCGCAGAAGATCCAACTTTTCCTCCGTAATCCAGGTCTCCGATAAACATAATACATTCAAATTAGGGTCTTCCTCTGTAACGAATTCAAGTAAATGGAGTTTATTTTTGACGCTTCGCATGTTTTGATAGAGTACCCCTAATTCCTGTACTTCAACTTTAACACTAATCAGTTTTCTTTTGTTACGCAAATTGACATTGTATTTTGGCGTTTTTACACGTAGAGTGGTTTTATGCATGTTAGGCACGAAAAAATGTTTCTTTTTTGTTCAGTTGTATACTGTTATCCTCAGAGCCTATAGTGCTGTCCGGCCTGTTTGCCGTGGTTTCGCCGCTGGTTTGAAATAATCTGTTATTTTATGTTCTATAACCTTTTGTCCTATTTTTTTAGATACTGATACACTTTTAGACGGATTAATGGTTTTATAATAATCGGTAATTTCTTTACGGACTATTTTCTCTCCGGAGCGTCGAGCTTCGGATAATGAACTCGCTTTTCCTTTTATCGTTTTAAGTGTACTTTTATAGTCCCGGTAATTTATTTGACAATTTATTAAATTCGCGTAGCAACGCCTCAAACCACTATTGTACTTTTTATTTAGGTTTATATATATACAGTTAGAAAAAAGCTTACACCATGTCTGGATTGTAGAGTTAAGTTTGGTTTCGTTTAGGTATTTATTGCATAATACACTTGTAATAATTACGCTCGGTTTACAATGTAATCTCATGAGTACCTACTGAAAGTTCCGAAAGCAACTTATTAGGGTTACAATCATTCGAACCTAAACATAGGATAATCCAGTCTTCACTAGTAAGGTGGAAGTTAAGTATTCCAGAATTCTGTATTATGTAATCACTAGGTGCACTGTCGTAGCTGATGCCCGATATTTGGTACTCCTTGAAGTTGTGGGTACTACTAGATCTCTCTTTTATGAGCGATGCTGCCAGATTTTTAGATGCTTGGTCTCCAATTATTATTATTTTATTGTGCTTTAAGTCTTGTAGAGTGGACACACTGGTAGACTTGAGACTGGGACTATTTACCGGGCCCAACTCATGTGGAAGGCCTGGTTTGGCAGTTGCAATTTTAACTGTCTTATTATTATTGACTGGATGATTTACCTCCACGGTTTGGTGCGTTGATGTGTTGGGAAGAGTGGGGTCAGGCAACTTCTGTTCTTCCACTTTCTCCTTGCAGTCCTGTGTCAAATCCTGCCTTCCGGGTATTTGCAGGCTTTCCCGCAGTGAGTTGTTGATGATGGACGTTGATTTTCGTGATAAAGTAGTCTAGCATTCGGCTCGTTTCATAAACCCCCAGTTTAATACCCTTCATTATGTACAGTCACATAAACTACTATAATTCCACCGAGATGTCTCCTAGGCAATTAATTGAACCAGGCGTTACTTTGCGAAAAATCCATTTCAATTAAAACAATAATATTGCTATTATATACACAGTAGCGGCAAAAAATTGGGCAAGTGCGAGCCCGACTCGCGCATGAAGGGTTCCGTACCTATACATATATATATAATCTATAACAAGTTTGTTGTATGGGAGCCCCCTTAAATATTTATTTTATTTTATTTTTAGTATTTGTTGTTATAGCGGCAATAGAAATACATCATCTGTGAAAATTTCAACTGTCTAGCTATCACCGTTGTCGAGATACAGCCTGGTGACAGACGGACGGACGGACGGACAGCGAAGTCTCAGTAATAGGGTCCCGTTTTTACCCTTTGGGTACGGAATCCTAAAAAACTATCATATTGAAATATTTTAACTTGAAGTCGAATTGAATCCAAGGATAAGATCCGAATGAATATTGCCAGTAGCGTAATAACTAAGTAACTTGTAGTATAGTAAGTGTGTAACGAATAAAAACATGTATTTTATTAGCGTAGTTGGAAATATTAACTGAACGGCAAATTAGTATAAAAACGTGTTTATGAAGTGAAACTTCTAATGCGACTTCCAACAAGGTTGCGTTAAACGTTTAACGCTACCGTGGAGGGCGTAGGAAAGCAGTTGCGTTAAACGTTCAACGCAACAATCCCACGGACAATGCGACGGATTTAAGGTTATGTCAAGGTACGTCTCTTGTGAATATCAATTGATTGTTAGGTTTTCTCTTTTGAAATTACAATTTCTACCCCTTTCTATTATTACAGGTCCAGGGCTACCACAGTAAAAGATGTACTCCAGTAAATTGTATAATTGTAATTACTTCGTTGTATCCAATTTTTAATTACAATGTTAGTCCGCGAGCTACGCGCCTCATATCGAATTATTATTCTTCTATTTAATACTTACCCACAATTATATCAAGACCAAAATGCCAAATAGCTAACACTATTTTCATTTCGAAGGTATACCTTCGCATTAATAAAGGGGCATTGTATACTCATAGGAATAAAGCCATACGATAATAATAATAATAATAAAGGGGCGAATAGGACCGGGCTAGGGCCGGGCGGCACTGCGGCGACACTCACCTTGTCCTTCTTGGGCTTGTCCTTCTTGTCGGGCGCGGGCTTGATGGTGATGGCGGGCTCCTTCAGCAGCGCGGCGCCCGCCAGGCTCTCTGCGGACACCAGCATTACATTACATATATATCGTCTCGCCAATGTCGCCACTATAATGTCATCTATTATTATAACGTAACGGGACTTAATCGCGTTTAAAAACTGTTTACTTAATTACCTCGACGCTCCACATGCGAAAACATCTCAATAATAGGCTAGTTGACACTAGTCAAATTGTATTAAACTAATGTTTATTCCGTACAGTACTTAGCATTTAAAACCTAGATATATATATTTTTCAGGTCATAAAGGAGAAGATAGCTGAAAAGATTGAATTTGAAAATATGATTTTTATTCTGTCGAAATGCTCAAAACGCTGTCCGCCATTTTCGCTCATGATAGTGACGTCACCGGTCCCATAAAAAAAATTGACTAGCTACTCCGATGACTTCGAAAAGTGTCGTCCCTCTCGATCTTCTGTCAAAGTTTATTTGAGTGAGCGGGACGGCACTATGCGACGGTCGAATTTCGAACATCGGAATAGTCTTTCTGTTTATTTACTCGTGTTCTACGTCACGCCACGGATAAGCAAAAGGCAAAAATGGCGGACGGCGTTTGTGTCCATTCATGAACTTTCTATTTTCAATTAATAAAATTTAGCTTTTCAGCTCTCATAAAACTACAATATTTTTTTAGAGCTATAAAGATCAACTAGCCTATTAGTCAAAAGTATAGCTACATGTTCATTCATTGTTCGTTCAGACAATACAGTACTCGGCGCGGACTTGGATTCCACTCTTATGTTGTCGATATACCACTGATTCGTACGAAACGCTTTGCGTCTACTTTCCTTATGAGGACAGCTAAGGAATGGAACTCTCTTCCTGCGCACCCGTTTCCTGAAAAATATCACTTGGATCTCTTCAAGTCGAGAGTGAATAGGCATCTTCTAGCCAAGCATGCTCCATCTTAGGCCTTATTGTCACTTAACATCAGGTGCAATCGAGGTTAAATGCATGACTATTTTGAATAAAAAAAAAATGTAAAGCGGTGTAGTGGTACGGGGGGTGGCGCGGCTACTCACTCTGCGGCGGCGGCGCGGGCAGCAGCAGCGGCGGCGCGGGCGCGCTCTGCTTGGGCAGGCGGTTGGCGGACGCCGTGAACATGAGCGAGTAGGCGGCGGGCCGCATCTGCACGTCCTCGAGCGCGCCGCCGGCCGCCAGCCGCGCCTTGTGCAGCCGCGGCGGCTCCTGCAACACGCGCGCTGTACTTCGGATACTGTTCACATTCAGAAGAAGACTGCCGGAGAAGAATTTGAACAGTCTTTGATCATGAACACGAAAATTGTAACGTTCGGTGTGGAAGTGGACCAGCTCGCTTTGATAGCTCGTCGACAGATCAAAGATGTCTCGGCTGAACATATGATTCGCTGGCGACATCGACAACTTCATGTAATGCAAGATAACACAGTAAGCCCTTAATCGTGTAGTCACAGCGTGAGGTCAATCCCGGTGTTAGATATATATAGCATGAAAGCTTCACCAGAATCAGATTGAAAACTCAAAAAATTAAAACTTGGCCAGAAATCCCGCACCCGAAACAGACAAAAATTATATAAACTTTGTGGAATGTTCTCTTTATTTATGAGTGACTTTCGATTACTTTCCACTTCAGTTACCAAAGAACACTTCTTGCCAGTAAATAAAGTAGTTGCAGTAAAATGGCTAGGGATAAGAAGGGATTTTTGGAAATACCTTCCCTAAGAGGGTTAAATAGGGGTGCAAAGTTTGTATGGGGGGAACTTTTTTTTTTAGCTAAAGACTGGAAACTTTGTAGAAAGATTACTTATTAAAAAACACAAAAAGTACTTTCAGCGCTTTAAGAAATTCCACCCCTTAAGGGGTTAAATAGGGGTGCAATGTCTATATGGGAGAATTTATATTTTGAATTAGAGACATGAAACGTTGTAGAAAGCTTACTTAATCAAATACAAAAAAAAGTAATTTCAGCGTTTTAAAAAATTCTGCCCCTAAGGGGGTGAATTAACTAAGAATAAAATTCCTTACCTACCTATTTTAATATGTTTGTCATCATCAAAAATCTACGCGGACGAAGTCGCGGGCGGCCGCTAGTCGTAAATAAAGTATAAAAGCACGCACCTTCCCGTTGCCCTGGTTGTCCCTCGCCTGGCCCTGGTGCTTGTAGTGCTGCTGCCGCTGGTTGTGGTGCGAGTAGTAGCCCTGCGGCGCGGAGGGCGCCGAGCGCTGGCGGAAGGCGTCGCGCTGGCCGAAGCCGTTGCCGAACAGCTTGTCGGGCGGCGGCACCAGCGCGCCCGCCGGCTGCAGCGCCAGCCCCGCCAGCACGTCGTCCAGCGGCCGCGAGCGCAGCCCGCCGCGGAACAGCGAGTCGCGCTCGCCCCGCTCCTGCCGCTCGCCGCGCCGCGGCGGCGACGCGTCGTGCCGCAGCTGCTGGATGGGCACCGGGCCCTCGGCCGACACGGCGGCGCGCGGCACCCAGCCGCCGCGCCGCAGCTCCACCACGTCGCGCAGCATGAAGCGGATGCGCGGCTGCAGCTCGCGCGACGCCGACAGCGTCTCGATGCGCGCGAAGTACTGGTCCATGAGGCCGCGGCCGCGCTCGGAGTCGAGCACGCGGCCGCACGTGCGCACGAGCTGCGCGAGACACTCCAGGTCCTCGTGGTGGTCGGCGGCGGCGCGCCGCGCCAGCAGGTTCTGGATGCAGCGGTGCAGGATGGACTCGGCGAGGATCTCGAGCTTGCCGAGCTCGCCGATGAACTTGATGTTGCCGAGCATCTTGCATTTGGCGAGATGGCGCCGCTCCTCCTCCTCGGGTGCCAGCGCGCGCTCCTCGAAGGCGGCGAAGGCCTGCGCGCGGTTCTCGAACTCGGCGCGGCACTTGTTGAGCAGCAGCAGACGGAAGGTGCAGGGCTGCCCGGGCGGCTCCAGGTTGGGCGCCTCCTCGGACAGCCGCTTGCACAGCTGCGCGTACATGGACGAGTACTTGGGCTCGTCGAGCGCCTTCTCGAAGATCAGCAGGATGACGCCCTTGAGCACCTTGTCCGAGTCCAGCTCGAGGCCGAGCAGGTCATCGCTCAGCTTTTGGAACTTTTCCGGTGTGAGTTTGTTGAGGATACCGCGGACCTGAAACCGAAACAGTAGCGTCAGGGCCGCGTCGCGGAACATTCGAGGCCGCCCGCGAAAAGCGGCTTATCGGGCTCGCCCGATTGCGATGACCCCTCGTCGAGATATCGGCCGATACGATAAAGGAGCAATAACATCTCGGCGACATGAACATCGCGAGTCGTCACGGAAGATCCGGGCTCACCTTTCGGAATATGATGTCGAATTTGGCATCTCCGTCGGGCACATCGTGTTCCCTGAGAGAGGAGGGCGGGACCCAGCGGCGCCTGTGAGGGGGGACGGGCGTCCTCCCCGAGGCTCGCAGCACGGGCCCCGGCTGCCGCGCGCTGTCCGTCTTGTCGGCCGTGTGTCCTCGCGCTCCGCCGCCGCACCCGCACCCGCCTCCTGATCCCGCCTCGGCAACCAGCGCGCTCGCGCCCAACACTGCCTCCGCGAACAGCCTGCACACAACACACACACCATACTTATAGACTTCGCCAGACTTTTTTAGTATGACTTTCATTTCTTTCGTCCGATGTAGGTAACGATTCGGTTTTTAACTACTCGGCTTTTCTCAAATGGACTTATAATTTTAGTAAGATCCTATCCTAACGAAATCCGACAGTTTCGCTCTGGCGCTTCGCCGGCCGCTGCCGCGACATGCTAATTTTGCTCGCTCTGCTCGCGCGCTGTTTTGGTCGCAGTTCTAACCTAACCTTTTTTTTTGTTGACGGAGTGGGAATGCATTTACGCATACCCCCGGCTGGGAAGGCCATTTGGGGGTTATGTGGGACTCCTCTGAGTGCAATGAGAATACCCACTAAACCCACTGCATCTTTATTGTTTTAATTATTATTATATTCACCTCAAGTACTGAATGTCAAATGAAAAAAAAAAAGAAGTATTATATTATATACTCCTTATGTATGTACATTTGTAAACTGTATATCTATGTTAGCTCGCAAAACGACAACAATATAGCACGTTACGGTAACACTTCGTATCTATACATAGATTTCATAGTAAGATACAACTTTTTAGAAAATATTTCAGAGTAATTTTCTCGACGTGCTGAGACTTCCCTCGGTTGCTCATGGATCCGATCATCTTCACTAAAATTTTATGGCACCAACTTGAAGGCCGCGCTAGTTGCCTACTCTTGAACAAAAATAAAATGTTCTAATTCAGTTCCTGAATGTTCTGCGAACCTCGAATTGAGAACCTCCTGCTTTTTGAAGTCGGTTGAAAATACGCTTATTTTATTTATTTTTAACTTTATTGCACAAAAAAGGCGGACTTAATGCCATATGGCATTCTCTCCCAGTCAACCATAGGACTAAAGATAAACATTTGTGTAGTGCTGGGTCTTAAGTAATCTGCTTAGTAGGTAAATGACTTATGTGACGTTTTACCGCTGAGACCGATCACTAATGGCGCGTTTTAAACAAAACCATGATAAATGTAGAGGCAGCGCGTTGAGCGCTGTGAGGGATATAGTAGGCGCATGACGCAGCATGGTCGCCGACTGCGTTTCGCAATTATTTGCAGTACCTAGTTATGAATGCGGCTCGCGATCGCGATACCGTGTCGCCTCCTCCACCTCGCCCACTAGACAACAAAGCGCTCAGATTGCCTGCCCGGGCTCACTTAGTTATTTACATTTTCATGCCTTGGTTACTACTTCAAGAGATCTAATTGACAGCATCAGCATGGCTGGAGTAAGGCCGTTCAAGCAGAAACGTGAATCACTCACTTCACAAATTACGTGACACTAATGATGTTTTCAACACGTGTCTAGTCAATTTGCTAAATAAATAATAAAAACAATGAACAAATCATATTTACCTACAACTGCCGTTATCACTTTACTGTCACGACAATGTAAACCTTACTTTTGTTCCGTAAAAAACACTGGACAGGACAAACCATCCGTTATTGGCACCCAAACTAGTATACATTGGCACATAGTTTTGCAGGATTACCATTAGTATTGCGTTGAAATAAGATAGATCGTGATCTTTATCGCAGGGTTGAGGACTAAACAATCACATCCTTAGTAGCTTACTATAGGATTGTTTACTCTGACCCAAATTTATCGTACTGAGATAAACATCCAGTTCCTAACAGTTACGAACGCATTCCCAGCAGAGAATACATGCCACAGGTAGAGCTGGTAACACAGCCGGCAGAGCAGCCCACACGAAAATATAACACCCACGGTCTTGTTAGTAGGAGCGCATAAGGATCCAACGAGCGTCCTTTGTTTGGGATAATGGCCCCTGCCCACCGTCTCACCTGATCGCCTGAGGCAGCACAACGACCTGCGATACACACTTGGGTAGATGTACGACGCAATTCTACAGACTACGGCCGATTATAAACAATGTTTTACGTAAGACTCTAACAACACTCACTAAATATAACGACCAAACGTCATGTCACTCGCTAGTTTTGGCACAGTTTTAATTTTTTTATGAATCGCGTCAATCTCGCACCGAAGTAAAACGTCCACCGAGAGTTCAGAGATCGCAAAGGACTCCAGCGCAAAGCGCCGCGTTCACGAATAGATTTCCGATCGAACGTCAGCCTCGACCGGTGTGCGGCTGGGCATTCTCGGCACTCGGCCGTTCGCAAACTAGTTTCGGATAAGATATGTCGGAGCGATCGACGCGTCGACTCGCGAATGTATCTCGCAGCGGCGTCGGCGGGCGGCAGGCGGCCGGGCCGACGGCGGCAGGTGAGCGCGGTCGACGCCCGCGACACCGCCTCGCAGCCACCGTCTCGATCGTTACGCGACCCCGGTTTACCATCTGCCACCGTTTCATTTTATATCTAGCGAACGGCAGGCGGTCGGTCTCACGACGAGGTGGATTTGAACGCGCGTCACCGCACCGTTCGGGCGCGGCGGTCGAAGTGTCGCGGGGTCGTCGGCCGCCGGGACCTTGGCGCGGCCGCTGCAAGGTCGCCGCGGCCTCCGTCTGTCATCTCGGTACTCGCTGCTCGGCCCACAAACTCGATTGTTTCAAATCCCACTCGGATCGTCTCGCGACGCCGGCCAGCCGGGCCCGTCGGGCCCGCGGGTATTGACATATCGGTGCGAACTATGCGGTGTCAGCGACCCCGCTCGAATAGCGCGGAGCATCCCTGCGAGGGTCAGGTCCCGGCGGAGGAGCGCCCGGTGCAGGCCGCGGTCGTCGACCTCGCGCCCGCGCCCTCGCGCACCCCGCTCCGCCGCTACATGATATTCGTTAATCGCTCATCGCCGCACCGATTGCTGCTTTTTATATGAAACAACATGCTACATTTACACCGATTTGATAAGATGGCTGAGCAAATCCCACGATACAAAAATTACGTTTTAAAAATGTGTTAACAAGTTAGTGGCGCGCAGGCCTAGGTTAAGCTAAGCTATAGAGATTTTTTTATTTGTGGTCCACAAATTGGACGGATATAATGGACGTGCGGAATTGGTGTCGGTCGAATAACTTTTTTTTAAACATGGCGTCTGTGTTCATGAACTGGCTGAACAGCTGAATTGTGTTTTTTTGAGTGGTGTATTTTTTTATTTCATTGCATATGTTTGAGAAAAGCACTATACTTGCCTTAGCCGTGAAAAGGGCTTGCCGGCTTCGTATCACTAGACGGCCTCCCTTACGGTCGGCCGTCTATACCTACTCAGCCGGTAAGCCCTTATTTCCCGGCGTCTGCAGTAATATATATTACTACCGAGGTGCCGATTTAATACTATTATATTTATATCGATATTTGTCTCGAAGAGCCATCTTCGTCAAGTCGTCAGAATGGTTCATGCACAAACGATTATTAAATTGAAAAATCTCGTGTTCCGTGGTGTCACTTTTTATCTCATCATTGAGACAAATAACAGCTTTTATAGGTATTTAAATTGGTTTTCTATCGAGAACGACAAGAACTATAGCCGAATGCATAGAAAAATGGCAAAATTATTAATAAACCCAATAGTTAAAAAAAGGTAATTCAGCTGCTACGGTTTCGCTTTGCCATTCGTGGCCAAAGTATGTTTTTCTTATAATTTTCATTTGTCTTATAGAATTATGCATTTTCGGGATAAAAACGTCTGATATCAGTCAGTACTATCAAAATCATCATAATACGAGATGAGACCACAGAACATCGATCCTCTACGAAATGGGAAGAAAAGTAAAAGGGGAGTTGGTCGAGCGGCAGCGGCCGCCGAGCCCGCAGCGCGGCCCCCGGCTCGCGGCCGCCCTCCGAACTCGGCCCCAGCCGACAAGACTCGTCCCTTCTGTTTATAGAGCCCGTCGTGCCCTTTCCCCGCTATCCTTTCACTCATCAAAACTGGCATTCGTTTAACAAAATCTGATGTTTTCATTACGTCACATTTTCCATTTCATTTCCGCTCACAAATGAAGGTCGACCGTTGGCGGCCCGATAAACAGAGACGTTATAAATAGATAAAATTGGATGGAAACATGCTTACATGCTAATTGACAACAAACGAAAAAATGATTCGGTAAGAGTGTAGATTGAAAACAATCGCGTCGCCTTGACGCCGTCAGCTGAGCGCCGCGCTGCCAGGTGGCGCGCGGGCGGCGCGCGGCGGGGCGGCGACCATTCCGAGACTGAACATCTGGCCCGCGGCAGAAGCAAGGCTAGACACTTCCCATTGTCTTATAAAACCGATTTGGATAATTTAAGGAAACCTCTGGAACCTATATCTTTTTCCCTAGAAGATACAATATCTTTTTACATTAGTTTTTAGGGTTCCGTAGTCAACTAGGAACCCTTATAGTTTCGCCATGTCCGTCTGTCCGCCCGCGGCTTAGCTCCGTGATCAGTAGTACTAGAAAGCTGAAATTTGGTATGAGTATGGATATGTATCACGCCGACAAAACGGTACAATAAAAACTAAAAAAAAATATTTTTTTTCGTGTACCTCTCGAACACCTAAAGTGGGGGTGAATTTTTTTTTCGTTTCAACACTATTGTGTGGGGTGTCGTTGAATAGGTCTTTTGAAAATAATAGTGGTCGCCAAACATTATTTTTTGATAAAGTCAGCAGTTTTGTAAATATTCGCTCCGAAAATAAAAAAAATTGCGTCCCCCTAACTTTTTAACCACGAGTCAAAAAATTATGGAAAAATTCGTGAACATGAGGCCTTATACATACTTTCAATGAAAACTATATTGAACAAAATCGGTCCAGCAGTTTTTGAGTTATCGCAAAATTTCATAATTTTCTTAAAAGGACGTAAGTTGACTTTCAGAAGGTAATAAGTAATTACAGTTACTTTGGCGTTTACGACCTTTTTATAGAGCTTGAAATCTTTCCCGTAACTTAAGTCTATTGTGAAGGATGAGCAACTACGGAACCCTACACTGAGCGTGGCCCGACATGCTCTGGGCCGGTTTTTAGGGTTCCGTAGCCAAATGGCAAAAAACGGAACCCTTGTAGATTCGTCATGTCTGTCTGTCCGTCCGTCCGTATGTCACAGCCATTTTTTTCCGAAACTATAAGAGCTATACTGTTGAAACTTGGTAGGTTGATGTATTCTGTGAACCGCATTAAGATTTTGATGCAAAAATAAAAAAATAATAATAAATATTGGGGGCTCCCCATACTTAGAACTGAAACTCATTTTTTTTTTTCATCAAACACATACGTGTTGGGTAGGTATCTATGGATAGGTCTTCAAAAATGATATCGAGGTTTCTAAAATTTTTTTTATCGAAACCGAATAGTTTGCGTGACAGACGCTTCCAAAGTGGAAAAAAGTTACTCCCCCCCCCCCTCTACCTTCTACAATAAGAAAATGAAAAATCTAAAAAAAAACATATGATGTACATTAGTTACATTACTATAAAAACTACCAACGAAAATTGTTTTGAACGAGATCTAGTAAGTAGTTTTTTTTAATACCTAACTTAACACCTAATTTATATGGGGCGCTATACATACCAGGTGCAAACTTAACTTAACCACTTAGGGATGGAAAGTGTTTGTACGGAACACTTGGCCGGTTTTTATAGGTAGCTGTGTGCGTAATCAATCATTAGTCTCAACGTTGCTGTTAAGTGTTGATTAGGTTTAGCTTGTTAACTATTAAGAACTTGTATTATTGTGTATGAATATGAAACCCCATAGGTTAATTCGTCAGTAACTTGTTTTAAGTATGCAGATTAATCTACAATATCTCCATCTACAAAACAGTAACGAGACTTAATCGTCATAACTAGACATAACACACAGCCTAAACTCAATGATATTGACGTGCTTTCGAGGCTTTCCGTCCCGAAAGGTTGTCAGTGGGATCTTGTGTATCTGTACGTCGCCGGTTGCATTTTTCTGACGCCGGAATGAACGGGTAACCGATGTCTAACAGCACGCCGGAATGAGCGCGTAACCGATGTCTAACAGTACGCCGGGATGAGCGCGTAACCGAAGTCTAACAGGACGCCGGAATGAGCGGGTAACCGAAGTCTAACAGGACGCCGGAATGAGCGGGTAACCGATGTCTAACAGGACGCAGGAATGAGCGGTAACCGATGTCTAACAGGACGCCGGAATGAGCGGGTAACCGAAGTCTAACAGGACGCCGGAATGTGCGGGTAACCGATGTCTAACAGGACGCCGGAATGAGCGGGTAACCGAAGTCTAACAGGACGCCGGAATGAGCGGGTAACCGATGTCTAACAGGACGCCGGAATGAGCGGTAACCGATGTCTAACAGGACGCCGGAATGAGCGGTAACCGATGTCTAACAGGACGCCGGAATGAGCGGTAGCCGATGTCTAACAGTCGGCCGGAATGAGCGGTAACCGATGTCTAACAGGACGCCGGAATTAGCGGTAACCGATGTCTAACAGTCGGCCGGAATGAGCGGCAACCGATGTCTAACAGGACGCCGGAATTAGCGGTAACCGATGTCTAACAGGACGCAGGAATGAGCGGGTAACCAATGTCTAACAGGACGCCAGAATGAGCGGGTAGCCGATGTCTAACAGGACGCAGGAAAGAGCGGGTAACCGATGTCTAACAGGACGCAGTAATGAGCGGGTAACCAATGTCTAACCGGACGCCAGAATGAGCGGGTAGCCGATGTCTAACAGGACGCAGGAATGAGCGGGTAACCAATGTCTAACAGGACGCCAGAATGAGCGGGTAGCCGATGTCTAACAGGACGCAGGAATGAGCGGGTAACCAATGTCTAACAGGACGCCAGAATGAGCGGGTAGCCGATGTCTAACAGGACGCAGGAATGAGCGGGTAACCAATGTCTAACAGGACGCAGGAATGAGCGGGTAACCAATGTCTAACAGGACGCCAGAATGAGCGGGTAGCCGATGTCTAACAGGACGCAGGAATGAGCGGGTAGCCGATGTCTAACAGGACGCAGGAATGAGCGGGTAACCGATGTCTAACAGGACGCAGGAATGAGCGGGTAGCCGATGTCTAACAGGACGCAGGAATGAGCGGGTAACCGATGTCTAACAGGACTCAGGAATGAGCGGGTAGCCGATGTCTAACAGGACGCAGGAATGAGCGGGTAACCAATGTCTAACAGGACGCCAGAATGAGCGGGTAGCCGATGTCTAACAGGACGCAGGAATGAGCGGGTAACCGATGTCTAACAGGACGCCGGAATGAGCGGGTAGCCGATGTCTAACAGGACGCAGGAATGAGCGGGTAACCAATGTCTAACAGGACGCCAGAATGAGCGGGTAGCCGATGTCTAACAGGACGCAGGAATGAGCGGGTAACCAATGTCTAACAGGACGCCAGAATGAGCCGGTAGCCGATGTCTAACAGGACGCCAGAATGAGCGGGTAGCCGATGTCTAACAGGACGCAGGAATGAGCGGGTAGCCGATGTCTAACAGGACGCAGGAATGAGCGGGTAACCGATGTCTAACAGGACGCCGGAATGAGCGGGTAGCCGATGTCTAACAGGACGCCGGAATGAGCGGGTAGCCGATGTCTAACAGGACGCCGGAATGAGCGGGTAGCCGATGTCTAACAGGACGCAGGAATGAGCGGGTAGCCGATGTCTAACAGGACGCCGGAATGAGCGGGTAGCCGATGTCTAACAGGACGCCGGAATGAGCGGGTAGCCGATGTCTAACAGGACGCCAGAATGAGCGGGTAGCCGATGTCTAACAGGACGCCAGAATGAGCGGGTAGCCGATGTCTAACAGGACGCCAGAATGAGCGGGTAGCCGATGTCTAACAGGACGCAAGAATGAGCGGGTAGCCGATGTCTAACAGGACGCCAGAATGAGCGGGTAGCCGATGTCTAACAGGACGCCGGAATGAGCGGGTAACCGATGTCTAACAGGACGCCGGAATGAGCGGGTAGCCGATGTCTAACAGGACGCCGGAATGAGCGGGTAGCCGATGTCTAACAGGACGCCAGAATGAGCGGGTAGCCGATGTCTAACAGGACGCCGGAATGAGCGGGTAACCGATGTCTAACAGGACGCCGGAATGAGCGGGTAGCCGATGTCTAACAGGACGCCGGAATGAGCGGGTAGCCGATGTCTAACAGGTGAAAGCTTTGTAGGAAGGGCTCGTGATTCCTTATCAATTATGCTACTAGCGTTCCTATATCCATGGAGTTAAGTTAAAAGTAAGTAGTAAAATCCCCATTTTAGAAATAGCTGTTTTTGAAAAAGTAAGTTTAATTGTCAAAAGACAAAAATATGCTGATTCAAAAAGCATATTAGAGCTTGTGCACAAATCATGCGTGGTTTTTTTCGGCTACTTTTCAGCTTCGCCAAAATATATTTCGTATGTCCGTATTTCCGGCTGGACACGCCACATTTTTCCGAACATCATTTAAGGCCAAGCTAAAACGGAGAAGCTTCGCTCGGACTTGGGTATCTCGCACGTGCGTGTACGTGGCGACGGGGCCCGTAACTTCACAAAGCAGGTGAATTTTAGGGTTCCGTATCCCGAACGGCCAAAACCGGAACCCTTATACCTAATTAGTTTCGCCATGTACGTCCGTCTATCCGTAAATGTTTCAGGAATTTTTAAAGTTGAACAAACTTTTTTCTTTTGCCTAAAATCAAAAGTAGCCAATGAGTTATTTGGAAAAAAATCATCGCCTGAAGTATGATTAGGTATCTAGTAGCTTTGGCGTGTTCCTAACGTGAAGAGATATTCACTTTCCCACCAGGCAATGTGGCCGATTAGACAAAACGCCGACACGGCATTGGCTAAGGAGGTCACGCGAATTTTCGCACGGCAACTACCTATATTAATGCGATGTGCAATACATACGACCTACAGCAGTTAATTAAAAACGTGACAATCAGTAGAAAGTAAAACGAATGCAAATACAGAATGGGAAGCGGACGAGAGGTCACAACAGTGATTGATATCGGTCGGGGAGCGCGGGCGACGGCGGTGGGGCGACGGGTCCTGCAGGTACGGCACGGCGCGCTGCAATAATTGCACGCCAATGAAAGAGCTGTCGTCGGGTGTCTATGCGGTGGCGGCGGGGCGGGGCGCGAGCGGTCGCGACCTAGTTGCGGCGCCGGGGCCGCGCTCGATGGAGCGCCGCTACCATTGACCCACATCCGCGGCCGCGCCACCTGCGGCCTGCGCCCGCCCCACTGAACCGGCGCAGCCTCTGCCCGCTGCACCGACACCGCCGACACCCTGCACTCGCACACTACCACTCGCTCTCACGCGTGTGCTGCTACTCGAGCTGCTAAACTATCTAAGTAAATCGCTTCGTATAAGAATAGAGCTCGAGTAGACCCGATATTTCTGCGGCCAACTGTACCCGTCGCTCGTCCTCCCCGCGGCCCCGCCGCCGGTCACGAGGACGCCGCACAAAGGACACATTAGCATGAGAAGGCGTTAAGAGAATGAAAACAGGAAACACTATCTTAGATATTTTCCAGAAACACAGGTAGTTTAATAGACACGTGGCACGTGTCTTATTGTTATATTTACAAGGAAAAATCACAAATGTGACAGGATTGTTCTCTAGTATTTCGCTAATTTGAATTATAGGTCACCAAACGGTGTCATGACACTGGCCTGTAAAGATCAATGACCTTGACCTACAAACACATTTGTGGCTTGAATTTTAGTCATTTGGCTTATTTTACAGGTTCCACTTATTGTGGGTGCCTATGGAAACAGCGGTTTTACCATATAAAGCCGGAAGATGAAATCTGTGTAGGTGTTTGACTATTCAAATATTCATTCAACTTTCAGTATTGTTATTTGAACAGCTGCTCATTTGGGATTTCTTTAAATTGTATGGCACCCCTGAAAATACAAAAAAAAGCAGTCATCTATTTGGTTCAGCAGCGACTGATATGTTGTCGTCTGATGTTGATGATGCGCACTTGCTCGCTGCTCTAGGGCTGGTGAGCCACACAATGGCACCTTGCCGACCCGAACAACTTTACATTTTTATATTGCATGGTTAAGAACCAATATTGTTCATGAATAGTATTAAAGCAAACAACAAAGTGCTTCAAAAAACAACAATGCAAGTTTTTATAAGACTAGCAATAACTTAAATGTGTTATGTATTCAACGGAACAAAACATATTTGTTACATTTACAAATTTACAATCATAATCATTTAGGGTAAAATGCATTGAGAAAACCAAAGTAGGTATCAGAAGTAATACAGTTAAATTACGAATCATTAAGATTGGTAAGAGCCTAAGAGGTATTGGTAAGACAAATATGCATAGTTTGCATCACAAACCCAGTGGCCACTGTCCTGTCTGATCCGCTGACTCCATAATTGTATTGAGTTTACAGCTTCATCTGCATAATTTATCACTAAAATTGTATTCATGGTTATTTATTCAGTTTATTCCCATAGTTATGCTTTCCTTATTATTTGAGTGATTAATTACATGCCTAGGTCCTCGACAAGCAAAATATTAATACATATAATGTACCCACCACAGCGATTTCTATCTACAGTATAAATAGGATGTTGAGGAATCGTATTGGTAATATTCCAAATATGTGTCGAGGCAATTCGCAATTTGCACAAAGAATAACGGCGGATACAATACGAGGAAGACCCGCGACCAATCACGGGAGCCGCCGCCGCCGACGCCTGCCTCTCCTCGGCGCTCACTTCCTCCCTACAGTGCGCGACCGAGCGAGGTTAGGATGCACAGCACTCGTATCGTGCCTCCTGCCCCTCTTCCGAGGGACCCGGGCCCTTACCGAAGTCTACAATGCGCATTCAGATTCTAGAATAATAAGACGGAACTCGTGAAATGGCACACAAAGGTGACGCATCGACACGATCCGATCGAATGATCACGGTGAATCCTGAGATCGCTGTTCAAGTAATGAACAGAGATTTGTATACACTATGTTACTTGATCCTTGAGGACACTAAATACACAATAATATATGAAATTCACAAACTTACGAGGCGATGAAAGTCAATTTGTAGAAAGCACACGCACCGCAACGCGACAAGCGAGTTCTGTTGCACGCACACTACTGAAAGAAAAGACACCCACAACACACAGACAAAAGCTTGACTAGGTCTAACAAGGTTTCAATTCAGAAACTTATAGCTGAAATCAAAACTGTTCCGTATTATGTAAAAACGGAATGTATCAAATAAAATTCTGATATGATTTAATAAATTTTGTTGAACACTAAGACTAATTTGTTTCAAAATGTTATATCTAAAAAGTACGACGTATCCGGTAATAGCGTCGTCCACAGACTAACAATGACAATTGACAAGTGTACTTTGTCGTTTTAAATACAACGCTAGACTATGATACTAATTCAGTATGCCATTTCGTTCAGAAATCATTAAACATTTTTGTTTACTCAGGTAACTCAGGTTATAAATAAAATCCCAGTTTTAATGCAGTTTTCCGAATGGCAACGTCAACGAAAATATCCATTTAATCAAGAATCTTATATAAGATTCTTGCATTTAATCAATTTCATGCTCTTATGGAAATAAAACTATCGAACAAAAAGCTTTTTATCGAGGGAAATGTTTTTACTAATAAACTGATATGCTTTAGAATTTTTATAATGCAAATTAAATTTTACCATTTTAGAACAATCCGATGCCCGATACTGACGATAATGATACTGCAAATAATCATATAAAAAAACATTGGCCTTGATACAGTTAACGCCATCTAACGTTATTTTAATTAACTACTATAAACCTACTTTTATTGAAATTGGGTTTTATTTGGCATGTTATAAGAATAAGAAATCAAGGTCTGACATTCCGGCGAGGCAGCCTTTCTACGTCACTGATTAAATAGTTGCCGCTTTATGGAACAAAATAATTATAAGGAAAAAAAAACAACGCGTATCGTAAAAAAAAATAATAATTTTGCATTACAATCATGATTATGATTATATTCATTTCACACCTATAGGGATACATTAGGAAGTCTCCATCTGTTGCATCACTTAAGATTAACTTGAAGAAATTGTGGCTGTCCGATGACGTGTGAATTCATTGAATACTATATTTATTTACGCATTTAAAGCCTGACCAGAAATATATGAGGATACGCCATATTGCGGAATTTCACTGGAACTAATTTCTTACACTGGCAATGATTTTATGATGGTTTGTCAACAACGTCAATGTCAATCGTGGTGATTTCTTTAAAAGACAAATATTTAAAATTATCCGAGGACTTCCGGTTTGTGACTTAAGATGGCCGCATGCGTTTAAGTTGCGTTGTTCATTATTTATTCATTTTTGTTGTTCAATGTGTAGTATTGATAGCGTATTGTGCAGTGATCTAACGTATGAGTGAATAGCTAATGAAGAATTCAACTTGAAGCGTTCATAGCCCTTCCTGGGTCAAGGCCCGATAGTCCGCGTGGTTTTTTGTAAATCGCTATCACTTTACAAAAAGCAAAACCTCACCGAACAACGGCATGCTCTACGAGCAAACTTGAAATTGGCGAAATCATCATTAACCTGATGGAAGCCATATTTTAAAATTAGAATTAGAAAATTATCCAAAGAAAATGCCGAACACCATTCACAGTCGTGAACGTAAGATTATAAATAAAGTGTACATGTGTTTACTACGCGAAAAACAGTCGGGAAAAGAGTGCATTCCATTAAATGATATTACGAGGTTAACATAGTGGAACTGACAGGTATTTAAAACTAATGTCATTATAGTGGGTTGCGATTGGTTGCAAAATTGTTGCCATATAAATCTTATAAATAGCGCCCTCTTGACAAGCCTCATATATTTCTGGTCAGGCTTTATATGTATTATATGTAGATATATATATATATATATATATATATATAATATATAATATATATCTTATAAGTAGTATACATATATGTGTATTATTACTTACTTAGTTTATGTACTTATTATAGTTTTATTAAGTATAATAAAACTGTTTTGCATTACAACAAAACAGATATTGTATGTGTGAAATAGAATAGCATTGAGATGAAGAAAGCAATATCAATTTTGACACAAAATTAAGGGAAATATGCGCCTTACCTTAATAAATTTAGTTTTTTTTACTATTTCACATCTTTCAATCCAGCTAGGTGAATCATAAATTTGTATGCACTTGTCAAAACGCCTTTTAGACGTCATAGTCTTCATGAAATCGCCAGCAAGCACTTTGCTGCAATGCTATTTTATTTCACACATACAATATCTGTTTTGTTGTAATGCAAAACAGTTTTATTGTATATTTGCTCCATAAAATAGCATTGAGATGAAGATTTGTTTGTTATCTGCTGGTGAAAGAGTAAATGCTATGTTGATTCAACACAATTATATTAATAACCCCTCGTATGTTATGTCGTTATGTCAAAAATTATACAGTTAAATTGAAAATCAATGATATGTTTACATACGATTTGAATGTTTTGCACTGATCGGTGCTTCGACAGACCAAGGGTTAACCACAATATTAAAATGCAATCGGGATTATTAAAGTTTCCAAGTACTTACAGTACCTTGGCTTCAAGTGGCTGGACTTGTGCTATTTAATAGTTTAGTTGTGGTAGAATCTCCACAGATCTCATCACGTCCTTTAGGGAAACCCTGCCTCACCTGTTCTTTCCGCTAAGTTCCAGCGACAACGAGACGGTTAGTCTCTTCGCCATAAAGTAAATTAAAGCGAGGTTTTGCACCCCTCAAGATACTTAAGTTTAAAATTGCTACTGGGGAAGAAATTATAAAAAATACAAATACCTATTTAAGACAAAGGCTCGTATCTCAGTATCAATCCACCAAGTAGATCTAAGGTTTTGAAGTCCAGTGACAGAAATTTTAGTGAGTTTTGGTTGTCACCAGGTGAAATCAACAAGCAGTAATCGACTGCCTAGTTTAAAGTATAAATCATGATTAGATCGCCCTTACAGCAATTAATGCATGACGCCACTATGAACTTGAAATGAAGTCGCTGGCGTACAAGTATTGTTTTCGGAATCACTTCGGCACTTATCTCTTATAGGACGATCAGTGGATTTTATTAAGAAAAAATAGATTTGAGCAGCTAAACAGTAGAATAGTATTTTTGTCAAATACAAAAAAAATACAAATACAAAATTATTTATTGTTTGAATGTGAGTGGTTATAAATGGTGTTAGGTTAGTGTTTGGTAAATCACAATCAGCCAGAATTTGGCGCACAATATTTTGTCTTTAAATATGCATGTCACTAAAACCTATGAAGAGTAAGTATTTAATAATGTCAGATTAAAAATAAGTTATGAGGAGAATAAAAGTAGTTAGATAATAAATTAATGTCATGTATATAGAAAAGTGGTAAACAGCAAATTACAATACTTAATAAATCATTTTTGAATGTCAATGTAAAAAAAAACTCATAATAATAAAATAAAACAAATATTGATTAGGTATTGGTGGTCATAAAATGTTCATTAACAGAGTAGTACATTCTTTGTAGGCACCACTTAAACAATTTGGGTTTGAAACCTTGGCAATCCTATGTTGGCAATCCAAGGATTTCAAGTCATTTGGCAAACTATTAAAGATTTTGACAGACATGAAAAAAATACTTTTTTCAAAATGAGCAGAGCTATGACATGAATAACAGATTGTCGCGAACGCTTCTTTATATGGGAAGTTATGTAACTACAGTGGTAAAGTAAATAAATTATGAGCATTAGAAGCGTTGCGATGGATCGAGATAAAGATGTTTGAATCTTACCTTTATCTCCTTTTCTATGCCTTCGGGTTCCACACCTCTCGCCCTCGATATGGCCAATCGCACCCTTGTTGTCGCAGGATAGGTCACGCCTGCGGGGTTCCAGCACACCACCTGTGGTTTAAGTGATCTCTGACATCACCGTTATCACTGAGCATCTCGGGGGGATCTATGAGGACTACTATGGGGATACTAGAGCGACTATGAGAGATATAAGTTGGGGAACCAACAACACAGTTAGATAGTAACTGTCTCAGTCATGTGTGAATCGGTCAGTAACGTCGTGGAGACTCTGTACTGTCACATTGTCCGTAAATCAGTGGTCTCCCTGAGACCGTCAGTAAATCAGTGGTCTCCCTGAGACCGTCAGTAAATCAGTGGTCTCCCTGAGACCGTCAGTAGATCAGTGGTCTCCCTGAGACCGTCAGTAAATCAGTGGTCTCCCTGAGACCGTCAGTAGATCAGTGGTCTCCCTGAGACCATCAGTAAATCAGTGGTCTCCCTGAGACCGTCAGTAAATCAGTGGTCTCCCTGAGACCGTCGGTAAATCAGTGGTCTCCCTGAGACCGTCAGTAGATCAGTGGTCTCCCTGAGACCGTCAGTAAATCAGTGGTCTCCCTGAGACCGTCGGTAAATCAGTGGTCCCCCTGAGACCGTCCAAGTTCAAGGTATTAACGCCGTGAAGGACTGCCGATCTGCTCTCACCTCATCTCGTCTGTCGTAGAGAGTCATTAGTATCAGATATTGAAGCAAGTGGCAGGATGTACGGATTAAGTAATGAATTGGTTACATGGACATGATATAGAATGAATAGAGTAGATTATATAAAGTGGAGAATACTCAGCTTTCGGGAAACCAGCCCCTGTGGTCTCCAGCTTCGTAGGATGAGCCTCGCCTTGTTCACCTCACAATCACGATTTTCTATCCCAACCGTCACAACGGAAATGCAACGACTACCGACCTCCAGATTCGTTTACCATAGACTATAGATCTGGTTTAATCACCATAGATGTACTACTTCCTGGCAGGGTTGCCAGCGGTGAATATGATTCGTTTACCATAGACTAGATCTGGTTTACTCACCATAGACGCACTACTTCCTGGCAGGGTTTTGCCAGCGGTGAATATGATTCGATGTTAGACGTCATCGCAGTGCTCGGCACTCGCGACACTCCCGACGGCCGGCAGAAGAGAGTATAGGGATTGTGTCCACTGCCGGATCTTCTCCCGAGCTCTGATGGCAGCATCCCTTTGCTGCCGCGGTCGAGGAGTTGCGCCAGTGTCATCATCAGCATTTAACCCACTGTCTGTCTCAATATAATTAGGCGAGGTGACTCTCTCTAGAGTACACTCTTCATCAATACTTTCTGTATTGTGTAAAATTTCTTTATCCCCTTCATCATTAAAGGCATATCGCCCAACTCATCGACTTCAATGTCGATATCTAAAGTTTGTGAATCTTCAAGAACTCCTCTCGAGTCTTCTTTATTCACTACCGATGCAGCAGCTTCTTTGTCTGACAAATCTTCTACCTCTAAAGGATACAAATGTGCTAGAGGACACATCTTCTACCTCTAAAGGATACAAATGTGCTAGAGAACGAGTATATAGTTTATTCCCTATTTTGACGTGGGCAACACGACACATATTGTCGCTCCCTTTCTCAAGAGAGACAATTTTCCCTACTTTCCAGTCTTGCCTATTTTTGTTATCTGCTTTGTACTACTTGGCCTTCCGATGGTTCAAGTTTGAATGTGCACCTAGGTTGTTTAGGACAGTGTGAATACCGTTCTCTCAGGCTTAAAGGTAGCGATCTATGAACATTCTCTTAAACTCTTCTAGTACGCTGATACCTTTCTTCCAGCTTCGTACTAGATCGCTCTTCGTCTGTGTTTCTAGAGGTAAGGATCCCTCACTCCTGGTGTCTGTTATTATGGTTCTTCCCATAGCGATGAAATCAGAAGGCCTAAGTATATGTTCAATTCTTCGGGAAAGTACTTAGCTTGTATTTCTTTGATCTCGGATACCTTTGTATATATGATGCCGATGTCTTCGTGCGTCCCTTCTTTAGGTCTAGTTCTTGAACTGTCGTCTTTATGTGTCGTTTCTTCAGATCCAATAAGTAAGCTACTAGCTTCATCCTGTATCTCTCTGTCAATAAGATCTATTTCCATTGGAGTACTCGACAGACCCTCCCCAACCAAAAGAAAAGTGTTACTTGACGGACTGACAGGCCATTCTACTGAGTCTTTCGATAAGAACTCGGGTCCTGCCAACCATTTCTCCAATTCCTCCCTTGGTTGTGCGGGCCTGGTAGCCACGTCCGCTCTGGGTTTAAATCAGTCGGAAAATATCGTACCTTTAGTTCTTTGCTTTTCTTCATTTCTTGTATTCTCCTTGATACGAACGGTGTTAAGAGCTTATCTGAGTAGTACCAACCGATCACGATCTGACTGTCCGACCAGAGGATCTGTTCAGTTATTTCGCCTTGTAGTGACTTCTTGACGTACTGGATTAAACGATGACCTATAAGAGACGCGATGAGCTCTAATCTTGGGATCTTCAGATCATCCTGATCTTTAATCGGTACCAGCCTTGATTTTCCTATAACGAAGCTTCTCTGATTACCCTGCACTATGTAGACAACCGCTGCATATGCTTTAGTTGAAGAGTCTGTAAAGCAATGGATGGAATAGCTCTTCTGTCGAAGGTTCTCTACACAGCACCGGGGAACACAGGTATCTTTTAAGTTCTTAAGTTCTTTCTGTATGTCAATCCATCTCTTCGCCTCACCACCTGTTAAAGGGTTATCCCATTTTAATTTAAGTTTCCACAAATCCTGTAGGAGTAGTTTCGCTGATAGTGTAGAAGGTGCTGCATATCCACAAGGGTCGTACACAGATGCTATGCATTGTAGAACTCCTCTTTTTGTGCTAGGGTACTCACGTTCCTGTAGTCGTAAGTGAAGTGTATCTGATTCTAAGTTCCAGTCCAGCCCGAGTATCTTAACTATTTTATCTTGACAGCTGTCTGGAACCTGCTCTATAAAGTCACGTGAGTTGGAGCTCCAGTCCCTTAAGTTCATAGACATTTGTTGAAACTCTTGTTTCGTATTGTTATACAAGTATACAGCCTCTTCTACAGTATCTGTTCCGGTCACCATATTGTCCACATAGATGTCGTGAGCAACACGTTGTATACTCTCTAGGCTTGATTTAGATAGGTGGTATTTTATTGAGGCGTTCAGTAAGAACGGGCTGCTAACCACACCAAATGGGACTCTGCAG